>OMLB01008194.1:27181-59956 GCA_900302555.1 Myripristis jacobus | reverse complement strand
TCACGATGACCATTCTCACTCACCCGTGGGACGATCTGAGTAGCGGGTCATTGACAGCTCTTCTTTTCCTCTGTTCAGCTGAGGTTGTGGGTGGGACATCTCTGCCTTTGTTTTTGCTGCTTCCTAAAAGATGCAGGGGCTGCCTTTGTTCTTTTCATTGTCATACTGTAAATAAATTATACTGAATTATACTGGCTTTGTTGTAATCCTCAAGCACTTGGAGCTGCTCTCTCCTCTGGCTGATTTGGAGCTCACTGAGATGTGTGGATCCAGCTGTTCCTCCTCATTTTGTGAAGGATCTGTGTTCTCCTGGTTCCTGCTGGGGCACCTTGGCTGCTCACTGTTCTCCAGCTGCCTGTGAGCAATGCTCTCTGCACAAAAAGGAAACTATAGTGGGTGTGTAAGGGCAGATGAGGGGAAATTTTGAACCAGTTGCTTAAGTCAAACATAACTCAATCGTGGGTGTTATGGCCATTGATAAAATATGGATCAAACCAGACTGCAGCAATAACATGCAAGATAAATGATATTAATCGACTAGGGGGTGATTTCCTGGAGATTAGAGATTATATTGAAGGCTTTATCAGTTGAAAATTTAATTCACCTGCACTAGTGTGCAGGATGATGTCACTATTTAAGATATTCTCTTTTATAGGTAGAGGTCATGTGAGGTCATTTCATGGGGGTTTTAAACACTCCAGGAAGGGGTAGAGAAGAGTGGGTCATTGGTCATTGGTTTGACTGGAATTATTTGTACTCCTCCATCCAGTAGTGGTCTCAATTGATCGTTAAGGCACTATAAGTGGAATCCCACTCTATGTATTTATTTGTCTGTTGGTCAGTTCAAGGCTTGTAGTATTAGGCTGTTGTGTGGATGGTAGAGCATGCTGTAGCATTTTGGGTTTTGAATGAAAACAAGCCACAACCTGGTGGGAAAGAGAAGGAAGTCTGTACTGGGTGACAAGCAGTATTGCTCGATGCGTGAATGTAAGGAATCTTAAGAATCTGGAGTAAAACTGTGCTTAAATCAGAATACATGCTAAGCAAGCTTTCCCTGGGTAAATAAAGGGTTAAAAAAAGATTAGAAACCAGGTTGACTACACTATTAACTAACGTTCTGCAGACTGAATAAGTGAACCTGTTGCTTGCTTGCTGTGCTATGCCTTATCAGTCTTATTCCAAATCAATGAGACCACCTCACATTTAGGTCACTATAAGAGCAGAAGAAGTTTGACAGTATGAACACACAAACAAATATGTTTTAAGTTCAGTAAACAAGCAAATAATCACATAATAGCACACAAAAACTTTGTGAAGAAGAAGAATATTAAACTTGTGGTCTCAAGGGATTTAAAAATAATAATAATAATAAGCAGGTGGTTGGTTTTAAAATGTCTGGCTTTGCAGTAAGGGTGTGATCCTCCTAGTGGATCTGGCAGGTAGTGGCACCTCAGCAGCAGCCTTTGGCATCTACTGGTCTGAAACTGGCAACAGATTTTTCAGAACTGTATTTTCATAACTTTTAACTGGGTTTACATGCCAAAACTACTTGGTTAAGGTTAGGAAAAGAGTATGGTTTGGGTTAAAATACTTCATCAGCACAAGAAACATACACTAGTCTCGCTTCACAAGGGAATCAAACTCAGAACTCCCACCTAAAAGTCCTGTCTTTTACTGACCCATCATCCTCATACTAATCTAAGAAGGTATTTTAGGGAGTGTGTCATGTTGTAGAGCCAGTACACAGCACCACAGGCTGCCACTGAGGTGCCACTACCTGCCAGTGCCACTAGCAATGCTGTAGCTACCTCTGTATTTTTTCTGGGTCTTTTCAAATTTTTAAATAGCTATATTTCTTAAAATGTTAAATTAAAGTGATGAATTCCTGAAAATACTTAATCATATGGTGTGTTGTGAACAAAGGCTGGCATCATCTTGCCAGCAGAGTTGAACAGATCTGTGTGCACAACATTTAGTTTTGCATGTCAAGCACTGTGCAGTCATTCTATTCTCTCTGTAGGCAAGGGGGCTGTAACCCCCACACACACAACACTTAGTACAAGATTAGTCAACACTGTGTTTGGATACAGGTTCCACTTTAAAAGCACAAATGACTGGCTTTTCCAATGTGGTAACATGGGTGATATAATTGTAAACCATGCCCTGGGATTAGGCACAGATTTGTAATCGGTGACCTCAGGTTGTGGACCCATGCCCACGGATTTGCCCTTGAAATCTGAGAGCACAGTTTGAGCCAATGGGCGAGGTACTGAAGCAGCAGCTGTGTTCAAGATCTGTTTTGTTTTGAGTCATCGACTAGTGCATCAAATACCACAATCCTCCCTCTCCTCATGCATCAAAGAGCATGAAGATGCTGTTATAAGAGTAGCGTTGCTCCTTTAAGGAACAGGGCAGTGCGTAATGTCTGTAATGTGAGTGTGTGTTGCTGAGTGAGTGACGGTGAATGAGAGCGGAGCAGTAAATTGTCAGTCTGGCAGTAAATATACACTATAGGCTACATTGTGTTAGGAAATACATGCTGCAGCTTCTCAAGAGCAAGAACAGTCTCCTCTGTCATTTCCCCAGCCTCTGAAAAAGAGAAGTGGTCAGTCCAAGCAAGCATCTCTCCTGACTGTAATGAGCTGGGTTGGCTCCAGAGGTGGCCCTTGTGTGAAGTCCATGGTGATGAAGGACTGCACCAGGGCATATAGCCCATGTCCAAAATTAATATGTTCAGAGGTCTGTTTCCTCTGCGTCACTGTGAGAATTTCTCCTAATTTGTTCTCTGTTGCTGCTCCTTCATGTGTCATATCCTTTAGAAATACAGGAAATATACAGGAAAAGAGGAACAGATAGATAGTTGTGTCCAGTTACTATTAACAAAATGTTTCAGTGATACATCATATCACTATAATGCATTTGCAAAAAAAAGCCCTCTTTGTATGACGATGATGATGATGATTGTTAGTGGTAGTAGTAGTAACAGCAGTAGTAGTAGTAGTAATAGTACTAGATTAAATTTTTGCAAGTAAGAATTGCATTTACATTTATTATTTCTTATTTTAAGGGGAATATACATATATGTATATGAATCTGTGGAACATGTTAGTAATGTGCTCACTTACACTTCGTTACACTTACACACTTAATAAATTCTGTGTTTAAAAATGGAATTACATAAATTCTAAATAGAATTTATTATTTTTAAAAATCTATTTTTTAAACATATCTTTTTATTTTGCACTCTCATGCTGTGATTTGGTTCAGGGGTCCTGGCCATAACAGTCATTTATCTTGATTACTACCCTTTCTTCAATATTTTATGCACAAATTTTCCCCTGCCATGCCATGTGTAAAGATTATGGCTTATTGTTTGGATGAATTTAGTGTAATGAGCAGCAAAACATTCACTAACCTAAAAGATACCCCAGTTGTGCTCCTCTGCTCAATTTGTTTGACAGTGAAAGCAATAAGAAACTGAACTTAGAGTAATTTAAATAAAGAGTAATTTCAAAACTGGTCATATTTATGACTTATCTTGTGTTGGATTCTAGTCCAATTTTAATCTTTGCGTTGGCACTGATGGAATTTCTAGGTGATCATTGTTAACCTCAGAATACATTAAAATGCAGTGATTTATAGCACTATAGTCTCCCAATTTTTTCTCTGGGAAGAGGGAGGGGGGATACTCCAGTTTTGCATATGAAGGATTTAGCCAATAGTAAATTACTGTGACAAACGATATAAACAAACACCACTGACAAATATATACACTCAGTGGCCACTTTGTTAGCTTCACCTGTACATCTAATGCAGTTCAGTGCAACAGCTCTGCCATAAATTCTACCTTTTAACAAAATGTATCATGTTCAGTTTTTGTTGACATTGTGTAGAATGAGTAAACTTATGTCTGTGTTTATAACTGAGGTTGTAGTTTGCTTGTACTGGACTACATTATATTGAGAGGTGTTTCTCATTTTTTGTCCTCCCTATTTATATACAATGAGGAGGACAGCATAGTAGAAACACCTCTCAATAAAATGCAGTACAACAGCAGCACTAACTATGAGCTCAATACCAAACATATAATTGAAGGAACACTTCTATTACTGTGAGAAAAACTTGGGCATTAGAGGCATCATAAAAGTAAACGTTATGGCAGAGCAGTTTTATTGGATTGTATTAGATTGTGCGGATGTACATCATAAAGTGGCCACTGAGTGCACACACACACACACACACACACACACACACACACACACACACACACACACTTTTTTTTTTAACATCGATTTCATGGTAAATTTTCACATAGCCCATATGAATGCAAATTACAACGATTACCCCCCAATTTCATTGTGTTTATGTGAATTCAATGACCATATATAATGACTATCAAACTCATAGACGCTAAAAAAAAAAAAAAAGAAAAAGAAACAAGAAAGAAAGATAGAAAGAAAGAAAGAACGAAAGCAGTAATAAATCTGTCAAGCAGTGCTGTAAGTCTTCACAGAGGAATAAAACCCGATGTGTGAGATGCCAGAGGTGGCGCGGTGACTCTCCGAGGTGAAACAGAAACAAGTCGGTCAGCTCATCACGTGGCTCACACAGCGACACAGGAAGTAGGGCGGCCGGGCGGCTAGCAGCACAGCCCCACTAAAACCATGAAGATACGACACACATAACTTGAACTAATTAACTTACTGTTGATGCTGCGCGACTCAGTGAAGACACGAATGCTACCAACATGGCTAAATTTGTCAGTGTCATTATTTTATCGGTCATTTTCTTGGCATCGAAGGTAAGCTGACAGAGGAATTAACGTTAGCTTTACCTGAAACTGTGTCGACGGCAGCGGATGAGTAGCCTGATTAGCTAGCAAAAGCATAACCGCTGTCGTCCTGATTTTATATCCAGTTTAAAGCTATAAATTATATCCACATCCATTAGTAAGGTTACGTATACACACACTGGTAGCCAGAACTGATAGATACTATCTTCCGTTGTTTGTAAAGGACTCGTATAAGTTCCTGTATTCGTACATCAACAACAGTATCAGCTGTTCTAGTCAAACGAATAATAACTTGTCGTTTATGTATTGTTGACGTTCACTCCGTCATTTTGAGATCACGACTTTTGAAATGCCATGACAGAACACAGAAGACTGCTTGATTTATTTATTTTTTTGCCATTTGCAATTGCCTTTTTTCCTATAAAACAGGAATTGAAACGTAGCGAGCACTCAAAGGTTTAGGGATGGCGTCTCAGTGGCTGTAAATACTAGTCTTTAAACTTTTGTATAAGTCGTTTCTTTTATGGGTCCAGTGTCTCCGGTGTTGTGTCGAAGTCTCTTTCAGTCTGTTGACCGATTTTCTTCTGACTGACATGACTGCATTATAGGTTAGCTGATATTAGCTACCACACACTTAGCGTACACACTAGGGTATTTCCGCACTGATCAAAATATGGAAATACCCTGACAGCCGAAGGTTTGCGCAGCTTGGGGTGGGCTAGTGTGTTTGCACGGACTCACATTTTTATTATGCTGAACTTAAGTAAATAATGTTTCTTCTCCAACAGATAAATTGCCAAGAGGCAGTGCTGCACATTTCAAATGGAACTGCGAGTATGGAGTATTGCATTGTCCATAATCGCTCCTGGACCCCCCTGTCAGAAACTCTTGACGCTGCAGTAAGTTTTTCAGTTTGTCACCATAGTTCATCAACTAGTCACTAGCAGGAAACTAACCATTGCAAACTAATGGATCCCAGAATACCTCAGCCACCTTAGATTCCTTTACCAGCCAGTACATGCCGGTAAAAACAGCAATCCAATTCAGCACACACTCCTTTACTTTAAATAAACTTTGTATAAACAAGCAGATTCTTTCAAACAGATTGTTTGTGCATCAAGTATTTAAACATAGAGGTTACAGTAGAATAAGAAATCTGAGTTTGTAAGTGTGACATTGGCCTCTAGTCTTCAGGTATGTCACCCAAACAAAATACTAATTGTAAATTGGAGGAACTTTATGAAATGTTCTGCTGTAACAGTAAGTACAATGGTATGATTATATGCTTTCATTTTGAAAGGTGTGGCTGCAACTTTAAGTGTTTGAGTATTAAAACATACAGGCTAAGGCTGCATTAGAATATTAACACTGACTTACCCAGTGAGTTGACAAGTTGTGTTGATACTGCAGGTAATAAAAACATGAGTGTTGGCATCGCTTTCAAGATTTTGGTATTGACATGCTGCCTAAGTTGTCATTCTTGTGACATCGGTAATAGGGGGTATTGATGTGCTCAAAAGACATGGCTTTGTTATTCTTAGCACAAAAATGTGATACATTTCATGTTTACAGCATGGTTACAGGGGGAACATGGAGGGAAATTTCTTCACCATCCTAATTGTAACATTTTACAATCTTCAACTAGTGTCTCTTGGCTTCTCCAGGTGCAGTATCCCCTGGTGAATGAGACATCCACTTTGCTGTGTGATCCCTCAGGGGTCAGCCCAGAGGTGGTAAGAGGCAAGGCAGTGGTGGTGATGAGAGGGGACTGTGAATTCAGCCAGAAAGCTGTGGTTGCTCAGGGACTTGGGGCTGCAGCTTTACTCATTGCCAGCACTGACACTTTGGTAGGACATTCATCTTCATACTCATATACAGGATGTGATTTTATTTTTTTTTCCCTTTCAGGATCTCAAGTTTTTGAATACACAGCTCTGATTTAATTTCCAATAAGAAATTATGTCCTGATTTGTTTGTGTGCCATCACAGCCCCTAAGTATAGAGCTGTAATCAGTATGCAATGATCTAACATGATAGATAAACAGAGACGTCAATAAGTGAAAAAATAAATGGCGTGCCACTGGTGTAAACTTGGAGATTCTCATTCTGATATATAGTTTGTAATCTTTTGCATATTTGTTTGGCTTCGCTGTCCTCAGGCTTGAAAATTGTAAGATTTTTTTTTTTTTTTTACTTTGTAAAGCTAACAGAGAAAGTGGTAACATTGCAGGGAAGCTGACTTTACCCTGCAAGTACCCAAATGGTCCAAATGCATCTGTAGTGTGTAGCTTTGCAAGTCAAACCTAAAAAGGTTACTTGATGTTTTATTTATTTAAATTTCATCTGCTCCTGGTTCTTCAGATCACTCCATCAGCCAATGCCTCAGAGTATGGAAAGGTCCACATCCCCGTGGTTATGATGAGGTACAGGGACTTCCTCAGTGCACAGAAGGTCAGTCAACTCTGTTCTTTATTTCCGCTGGTGCAGGTGCCACTTTTGAATATGATCTTGTTCACTAGAGCATGTCATAGTCACATGTAGGGCTAAGGGCTCTATATGTACAAAAATATGTGCAGTCATGCCACTGGTTTCCGATAAAAAGATCCAGCACTGAGCCTCTAATTGCTTTGAGGGCCTTGTGCTGAACTTTCTGAAGAAATGCACATCTATTGTGGGGGCACTATGTGCCACAGGTTTTCTTCTGTATTCTTCAATTGCCTTGTGCAAAATAGCAGATTGAGTATTTAAGATCAAGCCTGAGATCATGTTTATAGTGCTCCCTGTTGCTTACTCTTTCACATACTGTTTTAAATTTATATTGTGTTTTCAGTTGTTTGGTGAGGGGATGCAAGCACAGCTGTACGCTCCAGTACCCCTCAAGGTTGATCCAAGCATCGTGGTCATGCTCCTCATTGCCATTTCTACAGTTGCCTTGGGAGGCCTCTGGAGTGGATCATGTGAGAGGTGAACTATTGCCATTCCACATATTTATACATTTTTATTTATACATATTTTTATGCATATTTATACTTAGTTCAACTCTCTGTTTATGCTGTTTTTTTCCCTTTCAAACTAGCACTTGAACAACGTTTATTGTATTGCTCACAAATAATCCCATGCATATATTCCAGAACACATGATGTAAATCTGCATCGGACATGAGTGCCAACTTTCCACCAGTTTCATGCACAATGGGGAAAAGCAAATAGATTTCATGTTTTTATGTTTCTGACAGAGAGTATTGGAGCACTGGTGCAGCAGGAGGAGGAGGAGGAGGAGGAGGAAGGGCTGAAGGCAAAGCAGACAGCGGAGACATTTCCCTTTATTCTCCTCTCAAAGTGGTGATCTTTGTAGCGCTCATATCTGGGATGCTTGTCCTCATGTACTTCTTCTACAATATCCTTGGTGAGTGGGGCCAAAAACTGTCAGGAGGTTTTTTTAAAGGACTGATAATCTAAGTTGCCATCTTTGATACATTTTGTGCTCATTTTTCCCCACAGTGTACATCATCATTGCCATATTCTGCATAGCATCCGCCACAGCACTGTTTAGCTGTTTAGATGCAGTGATGGACAAGATGGGCTGTGGCACTGTGAGGTATGAGCATGGCCATTTCAAAAAAGGGTATACACCTACACCTCCTATCTAGTGATGTCACGATAAAAGAACTTTGGTATTCGATAACTATCGTTAAAATTACATGATTCTCAACACCTGATGCAATATCTTGGCAAAACAGAAATCCCATTCAGCGTGCGCTTTTATTAACAAGTAAACATATAATTCCCCTGGACCAGTAGATGTAGGGCTGGGTGATATGGACAAAAACATATATCATGATATTTTTGACCAGATACCTTAATATCAATGTTGTGATTTCAAAAAATGTTTTTTGTGATACACCATCATTAATAAGGTGGATATGATGAACAAGCAGGTAGAGCTAAATAATGCAACGGCTAAAATAGCCTAATCTAAACTCTGAAACTGCCACCCTTTATTGTTCTGCAGCTTTTAAAATCAGCAAAAGACAACACTTCTGTCATATCATGATATTACGATATCATAAGGCAACTATAAAACATAACTGAAAGTCCTTATTTCTGTAAACCTTCATGCACTGTTGTCTATTTTTCACATTTTAGAGGTAAAGGATAGTCTTTGAATATTGCACTTAAAAAAAAAATGGGTATACAATTTTAGCAAAAACTATTGCATTAAAATTGGTTTACAAACTCAAATTTACAAAAAAAAAGTTCTCAAACCAACTTGCCAACTAGTGAATCTTTAATCAAATTGAATCTCTCTGAAGCCAAACATCTACAACCCTACCTAACATAAATGTAAAATGTTTTCCTCTGAGCCATTTTTCCTGTGTGCGTGCCTTTCCATTGAAAACAAACACGCCTAAAACTGTTGCTTTTCTCCTTCACCCCAAGTTTCTTAGTAAATAGCCGTGTGCCATAAATGTGCTGTTTCCCAGCTAAATAAGAAAAGTTCCGGTTACATTGGTAATTATGGAAGATGTGACTCATGCTTGTGAACCACTGTCTTCTCTGACCCCCAACATTGTATGTCTCTCTGAATTACACTGTGGCAGGCAAACCTAAACCCATGTGTGTGTGTGTGTGTGTGTGTGTGTGTGTGTGTGTGTGTGTGTGTGTGTGTGTTCTTTCTCCAGTTTCTCTATCCGAAGTTGGAACTTCTCCGTGAGGTCTCTCATACTGGCTGCTGTCTGCATTACCATAGCTGTGGTTTGGGGTGTTTACAGGAATGAAGACAGGTACTGTCTGGGCAAACACACACACACACACACAAGTGCAGTCTTTCTGTCTGCCTCTCACTCACACGCAGACATGCCAGCACCGCCACACACAGGGAACTGTTGTGCAGTGGTAGAACAGGAAGTGATTCTTTGATTCCAGCCATCTGTTTAAAAGAGGCAGGCCACAACATTAAAGCATTTGCTGTTGCCAACCAGCAGCTGCGTTGTCTGTGAAAATAAAAACTGTAGGTAGTAAGTTGAGAAGCCAGCTTACCAAGAAAGGTAATTGTATTTTTATATGCTGCTGCTGATGCTGCTGCTGATAGACAATAGAGTAGATGATTTCATCAGGTATTTGTAGCACCTTGCTGCATAGATTTATGCGGTGGGATTTTTTTTTCTTGAAACTACTATAACTCCTTATTGCCTCAAGAGAAAGTTTATATTAATACCACCCGCCTATTATGTGAGCATGTTGATGCTGAACTGTATAATAATTAAAGACCCAGGGGAAAATATGTTTTCCTTATGTTTATGTCCCCTAAAATGTCTGACATTGACTATACTGACTTGTACTTGCAAAATTTGTAAAAAAAAAGAAATGTGTTTTCACAATCTTCCACTGAAGGTGGAGGTGTCTATACACACCCCTTAAATCTGAGATTCAGATGTACCCCGGGCCAGCTAGATTTGGTATGTCACGAATCTAACCCAGCCAGTCGCACATATGCTTTCCATATCATTAGCACCAGCTCAACCGTTCATTGAGTGCTTATTTTCCTAAAAACGACAAGACCAACTCCATGTGGCTGCTTCTCATCAACAATATTAGTGTAACCAAGACATTAGGTGAAAAAAGTATTTTTTGCTTGGTTATATTATCAACTACGGTACGGCTTTCGCAATTGCTGTCATAAAGATATGACCAACTCGAAATGGCCGCTTCACATGAACAATATTAGTGTAATTAAGAGATTCATTGGAAAAGAAATCATTTTTTACATGGATAGATATCAAAATCAAGCCAGTGTGTCAGCAGGCAGGGAGTGGGTGTGGACTATTTGCATACTGATAGATCTGCGCATAATTAATGAGTGCGAGGTGCCATTTTAAGGCATGAAAGGACATTTTATTCATGGAAAAAATTCTAAATATGTAATATTGATGAACAAAGATGATTTTTTTTAGGGGTTTAATTAATGGAGGGGGACGTGAATGCATTCAGTAGCTTAATTAATGGCCTTGTGGATATAACTGTTTGTGTTTAAAATATCAAGGTTATTAAGGCAGGACATTAGGCAGCTTGGTCAGAGGTAACCCCTCCTGGCACAGCATAGATATTAAGTCTTCTGAAAATAAGAGCAGTAACAGAAGTAGTTTGTATTCTTTGAATTAAATTTAAAAAACCCTTAAACTTGTATGTTCTTAGTCAGGCAAATGGGTTTAGGTCTGTGAATGTGAAACCCTCCCCAAAGCTAGAAATGTGACTCGCTCTATAGAATGGGTGATGAATTATATGGGCTTATGTTATAAAGCCACAAACAATTGTTCATGAAGACACAATGTCAGCTTTGTATTCAGCCATAATGATGCAGCTCTAGGCTTTGTCTCATGATTATCAGCATAAGGTTTCCTGTCGCAAGGCAGTGGTCCTGATTATGTGGCAGTTTTGTTGCACCTCCTTCCTGTGGTGCAGCGATCAGATCATCTTCAGAGGTAGACTGCAAGTACATAATACAAGAAGTTTCTCATTACGTGTGTTTTCTGATCAGTTCACACTAAATTACAAATTTCGGTAAGGTTTTAAGGAATAACCCGTAAAATAATGTATGTGATCATGACCAAAGAACATATCAGAGGATGCTAATCAAAAAATTACTGAGGCAAACACAGTAGGGCTTGACAAGTTTGTGTCAGCTGTGATCCTGATATCATTTTTTTTTTTTTTTTTACAAACCTTTGTTTTGTTCTTGCAGATGGATCTGGATCTTACAGGACCTTCTCGGCATTGCTTTCTGCCTCAACTTCATGAAGACCATTTCACTGTCCAATTTCAAGGTACCCGTGGACTGATGCCTCATCCTTCTGCTCCTCTTTTTAACACATCACAAAACTTTCTCCCATATCCTGCCTCTGTACTTACTCTAGTACACTCTTGTATTGAATTAAGATAATATTTTGTTCTCATGTCCTCAACTCTTATTTCCTGTCATAGAGTTTGATCCATTATCATTTTTGGATCACATGAATATTTTGTTGCATCTGTAGTCAGGATACTTAGGCTCTGACCCTTGTATTATGTATGCATTACTTGTAATATTAGCATTATGGAAATTTACAAGGTTATTTTAAGTTGTGCTGGAGTATCAGCTACAGTAAAATACAATAAAAAAAAAAGTTACTTCGAAACATAGCACTTCTACAAAAAATGGTCTCTTAACTTATTTACGTATATTTATTTTAGCTTTTTTTTTTCTTCTGCCCATAGTACACGATGGTGTCTGTGGTGCTTTTGTCCTTGATTCATTAAGACAAATCTAAATACCTGTGCATTTAGTGGAAATTAAAGGGATCCTGATAAAGCGCACGTCAGTGAAAATATTTGAAGCCACATTCTTATTTTTTTTCTCTGGTCTGGAATTTACTATTGCCGAAATGACTCACTTGTGTAACTTGTGCCTCCCTCCACTATCTCACAGATCTGTGTGATTCTTCTGAGCCTCCTGCTTCTGTATGATGTCTTCTTTGTTTTCATCACTCCTTTCTTCACCAAGGTGAAATTTAAGAGTATCATTTTCCTACCTTTTTCCAGTAGTGACCCCTGCTTTTCAGTTCAGTTCCTTTGTTGTCCTTAAAGTTTAAAGTCATTTTCACATTACATCATGCAAGGGAAATGCAATGACATATGCAACACCAAAAATAAGTTCAGAAATATGATATATGTGCTTAACAACTACAGATTTAAGACTGTATGCATTTAACCGTGATGTCTATAAAGTCCAGTGCTGTTCTGGCATTGCCGTATGATGTACAGTAAGGTGGTTTAGACTGTAGAATATATATAACATGAAAGCACAGCATGGTCTCTTGCTTTCTCTCAACAGGATGGAGAGAGCATCATGGTGCAGGTTGCCTTGGGCCCTGGTGCATCTGGAGAAAAGGTAGGTCATCCCTCTGCTGCATTGCTTCCTATCTTAAAGGGGAACTTCTCCAGAGTTGTCTCTTACAGTATTATTTTGTAAAAGTAGACATTTTCCAAAAAAGTCCATGTTCTTATGAATTTTGAGTTATGAGATAATTCAATGAAAACCTAAAGGACAGTCACTCATCTGTACATGGTTATACACGGTTTCACAACCCAATTCCAAAAAAGTTGGGACGGTAAATGAAATACACATAAAATCAGAAAGCTATAATTTGTAAATTTACTTTGACTTCTTTTCAAAGAAAACCAGTATAAAGACAGTGTATTTTATGTTTTACCAAATCATCCTCATTGTTTTTAAAGATATATGTGTATTCTGAAACACATGCCTGCAACACATTTAAAAAAAAAAGTTGGGATAAGGCCAGTTTAGGACTAATAATGAAGTGACAAGCTCAGATTACAAGGTGATGTGAAACAGGTGCTGTTAAACAGGTAAGACAATCATGTTATAGTATATAAGGAGCTTCCAAGAAAGGCTTAGTCCTTCTAAAGCAAGGATGGGTTGAGGCTCGCCAATTTGCCAACAGATGCATCAGCGAAAAGTCCAGTATTTCACCCTCTACAGTGCACAATACAATAAAAATTCAAGGAAACCTGTCAAGTCTTGGTGCATAAAAGGCACGGCTGAAAACCACCTAGGAATGCGCGTGATCTCTGATCCCTCAGACGTCACTGGCTTAAAAACCGTCATGTGTCTGTAGTGGATATCATGACATGCCCGTCAACTTCTCTGGGCTCAGTCTCATCTGAGATGGACAGTACCACAGTGGAAGAGCGTTTTGTGGTCTGACAAGTCACATTTCAACAAGTTTTTGGGAAAAAAACAGCCATCGTGTTCTCCGGACCAAAGAGGAAAACGACCATCCAAGCTGTTATCAGCGTCCGGTCCAAAAGCCAGCCTCTCTCGTGGTATAGGGGGCTATCAGAGAATGTGCGGCACATTATGAAGTGCAAAATACAGCAACGAAGACCCCATACAATTGCACAACTGAAATCCTGTGTAATGGAAGAATGAGAGAAAATCCTGCTTGCAAAACTTGACCAACTGGTGTCCTCAGTGCTCAAATGCTTAATGAGTGTTATTAAAAGAAAGGGAGATATTACACAGTGGTAAACACTGAACTGTCCCAACTTTTTTCAAGCATGTTGTAGTCATCAGATTTGAGATGAGTGTATATTTTCAAAAAACAACTAAATTTACATGGTAAAACATCGAATAATGTGTTGTTCTACTATCACACACATACGCTATTATAATGGTAATGATGCAATGCCATCTATTTGTATAAAAATGCATTTCACAGATCAACCAACAGAAAACCAGTGGACCAGAAAAATAATACAACAGAAAGAGGTCATGCATGAGAAAACAAAGCCAAAAAAACCAACAAAAACATTGATCTTATGTACACAAAGTGCATACAGGTGTGCGGCTGCTGGCACCACTGGAGAACACAACTTCCCCATAAAATTTTATTCCAACCATCTGAGCAACTATGATTTGATATTAATTAAGGATTGCATTTTCCTTGATCTTAAATGCTTAAAATTCAAGCCATCAAAAGACCATCCAAAGCCGCTGAGAAATGTCTGCTGTTGCAGAGTAGCAAGTTAAAAGCCAACTTTGGTGGAATTCCCTGACATTTTTGCACTGCCTTTATTAACATCCTGGCTGGTCTGCACTGCTGTGTAGTATTTGTGCTTAATTCCCTGAAGAGACTGGTAGACTGATTGACTAACTGTGCATTGGGGTTGGGTGGGCTCTGTCGCAGACGCAAGGTAACATGGTGGTGGTCCCCGCTGAACCCCAGGCTCCCTCTGAGAAAGTAAGGCCTACCTTGTTACCCGTCTGCTCCTTTTTTTCTGAACATGCTACATTTTTAGAAGGGAGGGCAGGGCTGGAAGCGATAGATGTGTTGGTGTGAGACAGATTTGAATAAGTGCAACTTTCTAAAGCGTCTCCAACCTCATGCACACTGATGAAAAAAAAACATGCAGTTTATGATGTGCTTTTCTTTTGTGTGGCATATACTATTGTCTATAGATTGCATGGATCTTCCACATAGTTCCAGTGTACAGATAACTTGGTGGCAGTTTGTCTTAAATATTATTTCATCCTTACATGCTGTAGTCTTTTGACTGGAGCGATTATAGTGTATGAAAATCATGACACAACCAACAGTTAACAGAAGCCATCAGTTTTTCCAGGGAAATTTCCAAAAATGTATTTTTGCATTGTCAGTGTTTATGTTTGACAATCTAAACAAACAAGGATAAATAGATAACCTCATATGATAAATAAAATATAAGGAATAAACAAGTCCCCGAGTTTAGTGACTCTAACCTGTCTAGATGATTAGAGAGCACAGTTATCTCTTTTTTTGATAATTTCTTCATCTCCAGGAGTCTAAGTTGTACAAGCCACTTTGTAACTTGACCTCAGCTGATGCTGATAGATGGTGCATAGTGCACAATCCATCAAAGCAAAGCGTTCAGCATTCAGCTGAGATAACAGCTAGACTAGAGCAACTAAAAGTATAGCAAGATGTTCCAACAGCAGCCCTGAAACATCTAATCAGCGCATCCAAAAATCCACTGAAAGATGTTAGCTGTGTTTTTTCAAGGAATTGAGAAACTAATATGAACTCATTATCGCAATGTTGCAGTGCTATGCATAAGCTTGCTTAGGCCAATGTTACAGTTTTCAACATCTCTGCTGTCAGATTATCCTTGATTGAGTCAGTTTGACACAAAACACAGTCCATTATATGTGGGATGCATCACAACAATTCTTTGAGCTGATGTTTTAAGACAACCAAAACAGTTCTACATCAGCAGGAGTTGGAGTTCAATGTTCTCCTATTTCTATTTTAGAGATATTGTACAATTTGGCCCAGAAATGATATGGTTTCCTTGTTGCTTAGGTTACAAACAAACCACTGTGAATTAATGGGCCATTTCATTTTGGGTATGCTGGCAAAACATGTTATAACAGCATCCCAAGAGATCCAGTAGATTCAGATGCTTCTGTGTAGCATCTGACTGGCTCACATACTGACTGAAGGATGAATTTGAACATACCAGGTGAAGATAACTGACACACTGAGATCCAAAATGCAATGGTGTACCTTTAATTTACCTCTTCGGTTAAGGGATCTTATTTGCCACTTCCTGTCCTTCATTCTCCTCAGCTGCCAGTCGTAATGCGCGTCCCACGGTTCTCAGCCTGGGCTCAGAACCTGTGTGGGATGCAGTTCTCCATTCTGGGTTATGGAGACATCATTGTGCCAGGTGAGCTTAAAACTTCACCATCGACGTTAGCTTTAATTTTCACAGTTTAAATACATAGGCGGTCAAGGAGAGCAAGCAAGACATCAAGGAATGCAAGGTCACAATAGGGATTTGATTAATTTACGCACAATCAGACACTCATACACATACACACACTGTTTCTCCAGTTTTAGCTTAATGACTAATATGTCAGTAACAAATAATACAATCCAAGTGGCTAGAGAGGTTTAAAAAAAGCAACGAATCATGTGTTCCAGTTCTCTATGTGCATGAGCACTGAACACTTCTGCATTTTCTCAACTGTGCAGTGTAGTTTCTGCTCAGTTTCCTTCCATGGCAACGCTCATTAAACAAAAATCAAGCCTCACTGTCTCCTTGTTGCATTGGCGTAAGAAGCAGCCACCCTATCGTGAGAAAAGCAATCAAAGTTTAATTGGCAGTCATATGTAAAAGGGCTGCATGTGAATTGTAAAAAGAATTGTAACATGTTTGAAAACCTCACACTCTTCCCTCCTCACCGGTCCAACAGGTCTGCTAGTGGCGTACTGCAGCAAGTTTGATGTCTGGGTCAACAGCTCAAAGAAGATCTATTTCGTCAGCTGCTGCATAGGTATCTCACAACACAAGAATAACACTGCTGAGTTCATTTACACACACATTAGTGTCATGTTATTCCAAATTCTCAAATACTGAGAGTCTGTGTTACCACATATGAATATCATATCCTGCTAAGAATACCTCATCCTCACTTACAGTAAACAAAGGTGTCCCTCAAGGATCTATTTTAGGCCCTATCTTATTTTCTATTTTTTATAAATGATTTAGGTCATGGAATAAATCCAGCTAAGATCCATTTGTACGCGGATGACACAGTTATACATATCGTGGCACCCTCTTTGAATAAAGCTATAGAGCTCCTGCAGGGTGCTTTCCAGACACCCAGGCATATGGCTTGGTGAAGAGTTGGCTTTAAGGTCCATATTGATAACTTCTTGAAAAAGCTTTGGCCTAAACTGGGCTTCTTTTTCTGTATTAAAAAAATAAAATGTTTTTCTTTCAAAGCCAGAAAGAAAATTGTGCACAGCTCATTTCTACCTGTATGACTATGGGGTTGTGATTTATATGCATACAACTTCATCCCTGCTTAAAAAAACTGGGTTCTGCAAGTGTAACAAGTGCAGGTTCTTGTACTCACCATTGCATTTTATATGAATCTTGAGGATGGTCCAAGCTGGTGGAACGAGCTGCAAAATATAATTGTTTTAGAAACACTCCCTAATATTTGTAAAGGTCTTTTGCAAACTGCTGTGAACGAAACGTTGTTTTACATAAATGTGCATTCTGTTTGTCTTCATGTATGCTGCTACTGTCTACAGCTTCAAGAGTCCAAAACTGTCTTGTGTGCCTCTTCCTGCAGCCTACCTGCTGGGGATGATTGTGACGTTTGCAGTGATGCTGTTGACAGGGATGGGTCAGCCTGCCCTCCTCTACCTGGTGCCCTTCACCCTGATAACCTCCGCCCTTGTGGCTGTGCGCCGTGGGGAGATGAAGCATTTCTGGGCAGGAACCACTTATGAGGTGAGAGAGCCAGGAAGGGGAGGTGCCGAGTTTGTTTAGCTCAATCGTGTGAAAATGACGTGAGCCTCTGTTGTGGTTGTGAACTTCTAACAGAAAATGTTTTCTGTCTATAACAACTTTAAACTTTAGTGCGGCTGTCTTTTAACTCACTGCATGGTCTCCACAGAGTGCATTACATGTTCAGCTTTTGAATTGTCCAAATTTGATGTAGATTAGAAATCTTTCATGGAATGTGTGTTTCCTGACAGTTGAGTTTTAAAAAATATGCTACCTAATATACTGTTTTAGCCAAACTCTATTTCACCTGAGTTTTTTACATTCAACTCTCTGTAACTTGAGGTAATGAGTGTTTCAGTGGGGAATGCTGATTCTGTCCTCAGGCCATTCTCAACCCTGTCCTGACCTGTACACAACAACACGCCGTTGATGTTGCACCTACACTTAGATTACTTACATTTCATAGTAGGGATGGTCCCCCTGATACAATTCACTACCCAATACTTGGGTGCAAAATTGATATGTATTGATTATTTGTGAGTCTGTAACTATTGCAGTTTTCATAGTTTTTTTTTTTTAAACACTGGACTATGGAAAACAGCTGAATCATATTTCCTGAGACAATTATTATGACCACATCAGTCAAATTTTCTTTGAGCTTTTAACAATGATTGGAGGCCCAAGGATAAGGACTGACCAGCAAAAAAAAAGAAAAAAAAAAAGCTTTTTCCATGATTAATCTGAACCTGATATGGCGTCGCATGTTGGTCATGCTACCTTAATACTTGACTTTTCTGTGGCATAGTTAACATACAGCAGTGCTCATATCTAACATATTTACCTTCTAAATTATTAAAGCCACAGTTGTTGTAGACTTTTGATTTTTGAGGTGTGAAGGTTCAGCATGAATCTCTCCTGCCAGCCAGGCATTACATGTTAGGTGTCTCAGGAAAAACAGAAAGTCACACGCAACCTGCTGAGGGGATCAGGTCAGGCGTTGACATTTTTGTTTTCCATAAACCTGTGCCTGTAAAGCCCTTCTAGACTGTAAGACTGATTAAGGGCTCTAAAGAAACAAACTCTTCTGCCTGTGTGCCACAGCATCTGGTGAAATCTTATATCCACCTGCTAATTTCACTATTTTACCAGTAAGTAAATCAAATCCAGGTGGTGGCTAGTGGAGAGGACAAACTCATCAGCAGACTTAAATTCGCACCATGATTCAAAAACATAGATGCATGGGTGTGATTTGACATGTACTTTTGTGTGAGAGAAACGGGAAGAGAGATGAAATTCTGACCTGGCTTCATCTTCACCAGGTCTTGGACTCCAGGAAGCCTTTGTTACCAGGTGTGCTTCCCTCCAACCCAGACCTGCCCCCGTGACTCTCCTGCCATCCTGCAGCGTTGCTTATTGCAGTGCCTTTTCTTTTCACCAGCTTGTTTTATCCACTTGTCTTTTTCCACTGACCTGTTAACTCCTGATTTCCAGGGTCAATACAATATTTTAAGTTGAGGTCAAACGAACTCAGAATTGAGAATTGTAGAAAACATGGAAATGAGAAGTAGTTTTGCTCATAGTTTCTGGTGTTTTGGCCAGTAGGTGTCGCTAGACCATTAAAAATAATCATGCAGTTATTCCTCCTAATGAACGTTTCAGCCACATGCCAAAGTGGACTCAAGATTCAAAGTCATGGCCCTGGAATACATCTCCATTCACCATTAACTTTATCTCTTTATTTCTGCAGTTTGATTTATTTTCAGTTTGTTTTGTCATCCTCTGCTTCCTCTGCTCATCAATCATTTCCAACCAACCAGCATTAATACTCTTCTGACTCCATCCTTCATGTAATTAGCAACACGTTATGTTGCCTTGGCATGCTGTTGCTTGGAGTTTACCTGCGAGAGCTGTGGAATGAATTTTGGATATATGGATTTATGTGTATGATTTGTGTTTGTTTTTTTTCTGGTGTTTGTGAACTTTACTACTCTTGCTTTGCTACCTGTAGTGTGCATCAGAAGTCTAAATTCCATCTAAGCGTCAGTGTATGTATGTCTGTAATCACTATTGTGTGGACAGACATATTTCTATTTTTTTCTTTACTTAAAGTTTTTCTTGCTTTTTTCCTCAGAGAGAAGAGCTGACTGCTCCGTAGCAGGAGAAAGATGCTGACTCACACTGATGATCAAAGAGCCAACTGCTGGAGTTTTTAAAAAAATAACTGAATAAGAACATTTGCTAAGCAATGAGATGTACTTTTTTGATCAACAAAGACTTTTAGACCACTATGGGTGGATTTTGACTGAGTGGGTTAGACGGTTTGTGTTTCAGTGGTTGTAAAAAATTATATGCTGATGAAACAGTTGCTTTAATAATATGAAAGGCTTGTTTGTACCTGGAAGTGCAGGGTGCACACTTTGGTTCAGGTTCAGAAAGTTGTAATTTTTTTGCCTATACATGATGCCTTGGTGATGATCGCATACAACAAAATGAGAAAGCACTTTACAGTACTTAGCTTGGCAGTTGTTTCATGTGTGGGGTGGGGTATCAGTGACTTGTGGCCAGAGTATAACTTTTTAATAACTTTTTGGGGATTTCTGGCTAACCTATTTGTATAATTGATTCATGTGATTTCTTTCATTGCCTTATATTAAAAACAACTTATTTCGATTTTGACTGTGTGTGTCTTGTATCATTTGCATCTTTGTTATCTCCTGCCCTTTTGAAGATCCAGATTGCGACTTGCACCCACCCACTCCACTCAGGTGCCCTGCAGGTTTGGGAAAATAATCAAACACACTTAATCTTGTGGTAGAGTATCTGCACAGTATATTTGTGGAGATGCAGCAATCTGGAAAGCAACTGTGCAAAGCTATTATTGTAAGACAAGTCAATGAAAGTGAGGGGCTAAATTGAGCCAAGTCTTAATAATTTGTCCTTAAATCTGCAGGTAGGTGACTGCTTGTGTGAAGAGGCCATTGGGCTGATACTGACATGTAGCTCTGAGTAAGACTCACCTGGTCTTATTACAGTTTAATAACATGGGGACAGATGCACCAAGGTGTGGGTGGAGTAAAAGGTAAGACATGCTCAGTGGATTTGTGGTGCAGTGTTTGCCTCTAAGTTAATTTAGTTAGGTTGGAAAATGTCCCCTCATTATAGTGTATGCACATCCAAGTTTTGTAATTCTATAATATCTAAGCATATCCATTGTAAAAGTCAGGGAAATCGACAGTGCAGACTTTATATATCACTTTTCATACAAATATATGTAACACAAAGTGCTTCATAGTAAAACAATATCCTACCCCCTCCAAAAAGACAAAGAAAATAGATAGCTGCAGAATGCAAGATAAAATAATAACATAGTAAGAGAGAGGACATGTATAGGAGTGAGTAAAATCAGAGTAGTAGGTTATTAAAACGTGACAATCGAAATGAGCTATTAAATGAACAGTGAAACCCCTCTTAAAGCTTAAGTTTGGAGCTTCATTGCTCCAATAATCGCAGCTGGAAAGCAAAGCCTGTTACATTTTTGGTGTGTGTTTGTATTTATTCCAGTCTAATACAAACGGAGCATGTGGTCGGTGGCCCCGCCTCGGTCATGTGACTGTGTGCTGACTGAGTCAGCCGGCTCGTCACGCAGCGTCAGTCTGGAGTCGCACAATTATGAAAAAGCAACCTTCCGTTGGAGCTGCAGCCGAAGCGGATTCCTCCAACGTCAACCGGGCTTTCCTTCCACGGCTAACCGGGAACACCGCCGATAGATGGATAAAAGCCACGACACAGCTCTTCCTGAGTCTCAACGGTGAAGAGAATGGTATGTGTTAGCCCCGGAGCTTCCTCCCGTGGTTTGGTATTCTTGTCAATTTGCACCGCTGGCTGCGAGGGTCGTCGTGACCGATTCGGGGCTTTGAGTGGCAGGTTCCCCCCATGCGTTTCTGCCTGCTCGCCTGTCAGACACCCAGCCGTCATCTGTGTGATGTGCCTACATTTTGCTATTCACTGGGTGACATGTGGTTATCAGGCTAAAACGCAGATCACAGATGTGAGACGTGTGCACGGCTGCAGGGTGCTCGGCGTCAAGAGCCAGAAATAATCACACACCGCTGTAACGCTAGCAGGCTAAGTAGCTAGCTCGCTAACGCTAAATGCTAGGCACTTAAACCCAAGCTAACTAGCTGTGGGGGCTAGTAGTTTGCTATCTGGTTACGTTAGCAGCTGTAATGGCCAACATGAGAGCCGTACGGCAACACGGACAAAAGCCTCCGTCCTCACAAAGTCTGTCATGATAAGCAGGAAGAAGAGTGCCGTCCAGGCCAGCTGTCGGTTCTTTAAGACACGTTTCTGCCAGCTGTCTGTGATGTTGGTGAAAACACACGCTTGTCATTTCCCGTAACAAGTCAATGCCACCGCGAATGGTTGCCCAGTACATTGAACTGAGTGAGAAAGCCCTTTCATTCAGCCAGTGTCGGGGAAATCAAAGGTTGTAATTATTTTGTTATTGACAGTTAGGTTTTAAAAATATGCGTGGGGTTCAAGAATAGAGACATTTACTACATAGTAATTCAGTGCCGTGACATAATTAAAAAATAATGATAGAATAATCCTAACCCTAATCGTCACACATTGTATTGTACAATAAATAAGTCATCAGCTCAGATACTCTACTCTTGAACCGAAGAGAGAAAGAGAGATAGAAAAAAAAACAAGAAATGAGAAATTTCCCTTTCTGGAAAATCAAATGGTGTTGTTACTGGTAAACTGATTTTTTTTTTTTTTTTAGCAAAGTAGGACTTTCCCCTGGATATAGAGATATGTCAGCCCATTCATCGCTTTATTTGCTGTGTAGTCATTGCAAATTATTCTAGGCCTTTTTGCTGGGTATTAGTCCCAGCGTGAATTGAGTTAGTGTGACAAGCGCAGGCCTCTTGTCATTTTCCATGATTTATTAGATGGAGCACAGCTGGGAGTGAATGGAGAGAGGGGGTGGCATGTAGACGAGGTTGTGCAGCCAGATTTGAACCCACAGGGTTGAAGGTACACTGTATGTACCTCTGAGCCATCAGAACAGCCAGGGCCTGTCTTTGGCCTCAGTGGAAAACTGTCTTATTTCCCACAGTGGTAGCTTGAACCAGTCACATGCAGCAGCTTTACCCCTGGAGGAGGGGCTGAGGGACACAGACACACAATATGAGGAATTGCATAATGTTAACCACTGCTTTTTTTTTTTTTTTACTATGGCTAATAATTATTAGTCATCTTGATATAAAGTGTCATGATCATTAGGCAATGGTGCAACCCATGGTAATACAGCATTATTACTGCAAGTCATTGTTTCTTATGTAATGTTAGATGGTCTAAACTGGTGTTCAGCTTGAGCTTTGCCACTCGGTGAGCCAGTAGCAAATTGTCTCTGCATGGCTGTGTTGCACTCCACAATAGACATTTGCACGAAGTGTGTGTGTGTGGGGGGCACAAGTGTGCGTGCAAACTGCTTGTGTGCCAGCCGTGTATGTTTCAGTGTTCAGAGTGATTGTGCCATGCTTCCCTGAGCTCTCTTATCTCACGCACCAATCCACTCACACCACACAGAGACATGGGCCCAGACGAAGGTAGCTGATAATACAGGCTTCCCAATGCTCCTGGACTTGGTTAAGAAAAAGAAAATTGTCATCGTCTCAGTTTGTTGACTTTCTGAATGGAGTGTGCACCCCCTGTAGTTCTCATCCAGCTGACCCACACCACTCCTGCTCACCTCCCAGAGCTCTGGCCCCCGGCCTGCTGTGGAGCTTAGTGACATGGCTGAGTGGGGTGCGTACTGGACCACTTAAAGGGCACTGGAGGGAATAGTGACTTAAGATATCCCATATCTCTCATTTTGCTGTTGTTGTGTAATCTTTGCAAAGAGGGAGAGAGAGCTTTGTATGTTGGTGCTTCTAGAGTGGTCCCTCCAAGTATTATTGAAGCAATAATATGACATTGTCCAGTTGCTGCCTTTCTATCCCTACCTGTCTTAAGCTGGGTTTATATAGGCTCACATAACTATGAGTACCAGATGTTTGGAGGAGAAGGTATTAGGTGCTTTACATTACCAGGATATGCAGCTGCTAGGAAGCAGGGCTCATGATGGCATGCTAGCATCACTCTCCTCTGTGCTGTGCAGCTATGTCCAGGGGGCTCAACTGGGAGAGCTTGGGAGAAATCACACTTTGGTCCCGTGACAACATATACTGACTTACAGTGTCTCCTGTGTGCTCACTCGCTTACAGGCATTCATTCTTATTCAACTAAAGGTTAAGTGAACTATTTTTACTTCATTCAACATTCATTAGACCTAGGGCTGGGCTATACCGATTTTATATCGATATTGTGATAGAAGAGTGGATATAGTGCAAGATTTTGGATATTGTAACATTGTGATCTGCAGTAGGTGTTGTCTTCTCCTGGTTTTAAAATTCAGAACCTGGAATAATAATAATTAATAATTAGTTGCCTCTACCTGATTGGCCTAATGACCGTATTACAGTATTACTAATGACTGTAAAGCTAAAATCTCATTGTGTAAATATTTTGCGACAGCAACAATAGTTGTCCCTGCAATATTGTTGCAATATTGATATCAAGGTTTTCTGTCAAAAAATATTGCTATTTGATTGTGTACATATTGCCCAGCCCTACTTAGACTGTATAAATAAGATATAGCAAGTACAGCAAATATATTTCACCTTTAGCCTATGTCTCAAAATATGTCTCTCTTTTGTGTGATGAGTCCTCTGATAATAAAGCAGATGTGAAGACCTACTTTGACAGGGCCGATGTCAAAAAGACAACATTATTTTTAGCTTACTTCTTCAGGTCAAGTGTTGGACACTGAAGATTTCCAGCAACAACTTATTTTTGACAGTGGTGCTATGATTCCCTTATGCTGGTGTATTTATTGGTATGGATAATGTGTTCTCATTCTGTCATTGATTACATTTGTACACTGTTTGATGGCAGCACCAGCGCATGCTATTGCCATTGATCAAAGCAATCCATGTTCAGATTTGAGGTACACAGCTTTGAAATGACCCTGTTTCTCCCAGTAGAACTACAAAGAACTGTCACCGCTCAACTAGTTAGGCCTAGGTGGATTATCATTGTCCATTAATAGGTGAATAGTCCTATCTCTAATTCGCTGGCACAAAGTTCAGAGGACTTATTCTTTTCCTGATTCTGTGATCATGTTTTTATAGGACCTGTCGGCATCAAGAGAGAGATACTACTGAATATTGTTATTGCCACTCCTTTATTTAATTTACGACCTGTGTTTTGTCAGTCAGCACTCTGCCCCCACAAGCTCTTTTAGTAGTTCTATTAATGGCATTTCTGATTTAATTTGATGACCTTTATCATGTGAAAAAGTTTTGTGAGTTAGGGATTTGTTTTCACTGCACACTGCACGGTCATACAATTAAATGCATTCACACCTGAGACTTGCACTTTGCACTGTTCACAGGAGCTCAGTCGACAATGAAGGATGTCTCACTTTAGTATTTGTACTCACAAAACATGTACCTTGATGCCATTGGCTGAACTGTAATGCTTGTATTAGAAACAGGCTCTTCAGGTTATTCCCCAGAACCCAAACCTTGTTTTTTCAGGATAATGAACAAACCAAAATCTAGTGAAGCAAATGTTTGTATAGGCTACAGATTTTCGGCATTTTATTCAATTATGTTGTCATTACCTTGTAAATACTTTGACACGATAACACAACCAGCAATTTCTCTAAACAAATGAATAAAAAAGACATTTTTTTCATTTTCCTGCTTTAGTCCACCTTTGTGTCTCAAGTCCTGACCCTGTCTGTCAGAATAGGCCTTATGTTTGGCTACTTCTCACACTAAAACACTGACCCTATGGCCTGCACTCATTCTAATGAGAAAGAGAATTGACAAGCCAGATGTTATCTCATCTCTTATTGCGTCAGACTGGGCCAGAGGAATGACAATTTGTTGGGAATAACGGAGGGGGAAGTAAGGGGTCAGTGGAAGTGGAAGCACAAGTTCTTCTGAGTCCAGGTGTGTGTGTGTGTGCGTGTGTGTGTGCGCGCACGCGTCAGCTGAGACTAAAGTAACTAATCATAATTGGTATCTGCCCCTAGAAACACATTTACTCACATGAACACATGTAGATGCTGACAAACACACACACACACACACACACACACTGGTTGCCGGTAAACGACCGTCTTAGTATCATAGATTGTTGATTGAATGGAGATGGAGAGGTGGGGTGTTTTATTTCCTTCAGGAACAGAGCGATCATAAAACTGCATTGCGTTAAGAGTTCAGAGAGAAGAAACTGGAGAGGAAAAGGGAGGGAGGGAGGAAGTGAGAGTGTGTGTGTGTGCTTTTGGCATGGGGTCTAAAGCGCTGTAATCTTTTGTTGCCTGACATTCTCAGGTACCATGGTTACAGGTTGGCAGAGCACAATCCTACTATAATATCATTAACACTTTGTTAGATTGGGTGTGATCTAACAAGACGAGCTTTTAATTAGCAAAAGGCCTTCATCTACAGCCTAGCCAACCACACCTTGTATAAATCTGAAATTAGATGCTGCTAGTACAAACAAATATACAAACAATGTACATGATTAGCTGTGTCATGGCATGCTTTACGACGAAGTTTCAGTTAATTGTAACTTAGTTCAGTTCACGGTAAGATCTAGCATGGAGGGTTCCTCTTTTAGGGCTACACAATATGGACAAAATATCATACTTTGTATATCATTTGTGATTTTTTTTTTCTTATTCTATTTTTAAAGTTGGCATTTCCTTTTGAAGTGGCTTAAAACACTTTGAGTATTCACATGGAAAGCCTTTTGGATCTCCCACTGATCAACAATTTTGTTGCATCGTATAACTGATTGATTTATTAGTGCTGTGAAATTAATTAAATAACAGATTCCAGCCGTTGTGGTGACAGTGTTTTATTTAATGTTGTAGTCAGTTATTAATATTAATTCAGTGCATTGTTCAGCCCTACTTGTAAAGCACAGAGGCGGTATTCAAGGACCCCAGAATAGTTAAAACTTATCAGTCTCAAAAGGGTACTCTACCTGATGGGATTGGAACAGATAACAAAACAAGCAGGCAAATTTTTTTTGTTTTGTTTTTTGTTTTTGTTTTTTTAACAATTGCCATCAACCAGCTGCTACTGAGTTATGTCTGTGGTGGGTAAGTTGGCGCACTCTTCCCGCCTCCGAGACTGGTATCATCAGTTGTTTTGAATATATATTTTTGAATAACTTTTTTTAAATTTGAAAAATCTAGTCGGCTGGTAAATTAGGTCATTACCATAAACAGTGGATAAAAAACAAAAGGTTAGTTTCCTGCCCTGCCTTTGGTCCGTATTTGTTTTGATCTTTTAGGTCTATCCACTTTGAAAAAAGGGTTTAAAATAATAGAGGCCTCTTGGAAGGGTAAGTGTGGGGCCTACCTGAGGGGTGTGCAGGTTGAGAGAGGTTTTGTGTGCATGAATCACAGTTGGTGGTTTGTTTTCGGTAGACAACTAGGTATATATCATTGAGGCCTCTGCCCATCCTCTAATCCTCTCCCACACCCCCGCCTCCCTCTTCTCTCTTTCTCCTTGGCCTAAGTATAATATCTAGCTCGTCTCAGACACATTCATCAGCCCCCTGAGTGGCTTCTTACAGATTAACAGTGGATGGAGTTTGGAGGCTGCAACCTCACACTGATCACTCAGCTTTTAACTGAGGCCGTTTCTGAATGTTCCGGCACTGCTTTAGACTTTGAGACCTGTATGGAAATCTCAAGAAGGGCCACAGAGTGAGCGAGAGCGAGAGAGAGATTGTGTGTCTTTGTGCTAGAAGTGTGGCGATTTGTAGCTGATGATCCAGCGCTCCAGAGAGGCTGCGGTGACTGTGGTTTGTCCAGGAGATGCATGAAGGATCCTTGGTATGTTCCTGTACAAAGCCCTTAAACACAGAGATGAAGAGGAGGACATCCAGGTACAGATTCGGCGGCTCATTTTCACTGGTCAAATGTGGCAGTGACCTGTTTGATGGGATGCTTCTGTAAGATTACCATTTGATGTCGTTAGAAATTATCGTTAGTCATAGAAATGGGTCACTAGAGACAGAAGTCTGGACACCTGGGGTGGAACTTTGGGTGCTGAAATAAAAATCTGGCCGCTATAGACAAAATTCAAGGCACTAGGGATTGAATTCTGGATGCCAGGGCTGGAACTGGTTGCTCAGGTCGAATTCTGGATGCTATAGATAGATGCTGAGTGGTAGGGATAAAATTCTGAACACCATGAACAAAATTCAAGGCGTTCGGGATGAAATACTGGATGCTGTGGAGGAACCTTGGGTTTTAGGAATAGAATTGTGGACCTAAGGAAATCATTCTGGACACTGGGGATGGAGTTGTGGACACTATGGAGAGACCTTGGGTTTTAGGCACAGAAATGTGGTCCTAAGTAAAGAATTCAAGGCACTAGGGATAGAGTTGTGGACACTGTGGGGAGACTTTGGGTTTTAGGGATAGAATTCTGGATGCTAGGTGTGGAACTCTGGGTGCAAGAGATATAGCCTAATTTGATCCAGTGTTTCTGCAGGCAAACTCTCTTCTGTCTCCATATCATGCCTTAAACTGCATCCAGGTCTTGGTTAGTGAGGCCAGTTGCCCTCTAGCCCAAGTAGAAATGGATCAGCAGCAGACTAGCCAGTTCTGAACATCTCAATCCCTGGTTGTTGTAATACCATTGTTGTGAACTGCAGGAATAGTTGAAAGGCTTTTCTGTAAAGTAGCCTACTGCACTGGGTAATCTTCTTGGGTATTGGTGGGTAGCATGGAGTGGTTTACAGGTTTCCCTCTTTTGTGCTGGGATGGATTAATGACACTAATCGCTCGTGGGTTCCTCTGAGCTTTATTGGAAGAACAATAAGGCATGAGGCATTAATTGAAAATTCTTGTATTAGAAATCCTTATTTTGACAAAACCACAATACACTGAGGTTATTATTCATTGCATCTTTGAACATTGGCAAACAGCTCTAGCAAACCTTCCTCCTCAAATGTAGCCATCCTGTTTTTTTTCTTTTTTTTAACTCTTATTTTTTATTTTATCAAGCTTTCTCATAATCCTTTTGATTTTCATAGACTAAATCCTGGATTAAGAGGTCGCTAGCTCCCTTTCGCCATTTTAGGATGGTTGGAGTTTGTTATTCACAGAGAAAATCATGCTGACCATCTATAGAGCCAAGGGAGACAGTTTGCCACTTTGTGGTTTGGATCTGAAAGTCGACATCAGTTATTTGATCTTCAGCTGACCAGTGTTCACAATATTCTTCTTTTTTTCTTTCTTCACAGTCCCAGAAACCCTGGATAGAAAGCACTTTCACCAAGAGGGAATGTGTATACATACTTCCAGTGTCAAAAGATCCCCACAGGTATGTGTTTGTGTATCAGTCCCAGCTTAGACTTGGTGTGCTTTGTGGTGATGGCCATAGTAACAGTATAATTGTACGGTGTGTGTCAAAGTAAGCCCAAATCCTAACCACCACTCTCCAAAGGGTAAATGAGGCTGTTCCACATGATCTTAGTGTTTATGTCTATCACTGTAATTACAGCTTTAAATGAGAGGCAGGGACAGTGATGAACAGTTGCATCATATTTTCTTCCAGTACTGGGGATATTTATTTGTTATTTGGATTTTCTAGACACAAGCCCCCTATTTTATCTTGTTGGTGAATGCAAAAATCTTGTTTTTTGCCCTATTTCTCCCATTTCTTATATGTAAAGAACTGATGTGGATGTTCTTTTCTCAAGTATAGTACGAGTTTTATGTAAACATACTGGAATTTGACATATCAGTGCTAGATTCTTATGGGCAGTAACTTGCACACTCCAAGGCCTAACTATGAAGAACTCAGAAAAGAAAAGTAACCTTTCTGATTGTAAAAGTCTATAATTTGATATTATAAAAAGTAGTTTCTCACAGTCACTGAGTAGTCAGCAGGCACCAGTGAGCATTAGTCATCTGTTCTTAGTTATACTGTCAAGAAGACGCATTTTTCTTCCTTCCTCTTGTAACTGGCATCGATACATAGTTACTGTTTTCCCCATGTTTTCTTTTACATCAATTATTTGCCACTGGATTTTCTCCACTAACTATGGCCAGCTCCAGAGGTGTTAGTGAATGCAGTCCTATGTAACAGAAGGCCAAGGCCTGCATATGACTGACTGTGATGAAAGAAAGGGGTCATTTGGCAGATTTCGTAACTCTTTCTTGGTTTAAGGCCAGTCTGACACGAGGCCAGTTGCCCAGTTGACACATAACCTCTCTAAATGTCCTCCAACAACTTGGCATTTATTTCTAGCTTTGGCAAGATTAGCCCTCATATTGGGCCTCTGATAAAACTAGCTTTTATTGGATAGTTACAAATTCATGCTTCATTTTGTTGTTTCTGTTTCGCTGTCTTTTAAGTGAGTTATTTATTATTCAAATGAATGATGTTTATGTTGAATTTCTTGCAGATGCCTTCCAGGATGCCAGATCTGCCAACAGTTGGTGCGGTAAGTATTTGTTGGGTCGTCATTGAATCTCTGTATCGCTTTATTATTGACAGATTTAGCCTGAGAAAATCCCTGGCAGCTTGTTACACCAGCAAAACCGTGCAGGGAAATTCTTCTATAGTGTAATTCCACTGTACAACACCCCTTTCCTGGAAACAATTAACTTCCAGGCTTTGTGTGTCAGGATACACATTCTCACCTAAAGTAACTGAAGGTAGCTGAGAGAGTAAAAGTGTTGGCTCAAATTTGGCATTTGATAATAATAACTTAGAAATAATAAAATATATGATTTATAGTAATTGTTGTATTAATATGATTGGTTGATTGTATTTATATTGATTATTTTCAACATCTTAAGCGACATAAAAACCATTTCCCAACCACAAGCTAGTTTGCTGCTTTGTTTAGGTCTAAATATTACCTCAGGCTGTTTATTTGATGCTGTCATGGTGGTGAATGTAATTAGTAGATTTTACAAGTGGAGTGATGCATAATAACAGTGTGTGCCAGCGCTTTTATACTGTATATTGGCACTCATGGAATGTCTCTTGTCCAATCAAATCAATTGACTACAACTAACTGTTGTATAATAAAATGTGCAACTCATAACTGTATTGATATAGCACTTTTCAATATTGCACAGTATGTTTTGCAAAAGTATGGTTTATCTGCTCCATATCAAATGTTAAACCTTGTCATCACAGCTGTTTGCCAGGAATGACTTGCCATATTTTAATTTCTTAAAGGTAAAGTGTAGCGCCTAAGTTTGGGCTTCTGAAGACCCTTGTTTGAGATGTTGATAGTAAAATATTGATCCTGTGTGGTATCTATATGTATACTCCTAAAACCAGGGATTCATCTTGAATTCTTTTGAGACCCAGATGGAGCCAATCAGAACGCAAAGGTCCCTCACTAGAAAAATCATTTTCAACTAAAACATTCCTTGAATGTGCTTTATAGGATAAAGGTTCTTAAAAGCACAATCAGGCATCATGAAGCTTTTTTTGAAGTTGAAGGCACACTCTTGGGTTCACTTACAGTTGCAGTCCAAAAAAAGAACAACGTGTCTTACTTTTAATGTTTGATGTTAGTCTTGCCTGATGATTCAGTCATGGATTTTTGTAGGGGTAGGGAAATCTACTGTCACAAGGTTGCTGTCGGCGCTATGACATTTTGAATCATATTTAACCAGCCAGCTAAATGTTTTTCTCCATTGTTACAAGTTCCTGGTGAAGGATGAGAGACTAAAACTCGAAATGTCATGTTATTGGCTCAGTTCTTTGTACCGTGTGTCAGCATTTTTTTCCCTTCCTGTTGTGTTTCTTTTCATCCTGTTTTGTTTAATTTTCCTTTTCTTGTAGAACTTATATATTTACCTTTTAATAACATGTTACAGGTTCAATATACTGATATTATTGTTTTTACACAGTGTGCTCTGTTCTGTTGTGATGTCCCTGCATCTTTGCAACTAAGATAAATTGTATTTTAGTCACACATGGCTAATAAAATGATTCTGATTCCCGTTCAGATGCTGTTGTGGGCGGCTGGTGCGACAGCATGTTGGCTTCACGGCCAGCCTGGCCATGAAGTACTCGGATGTGAAGCTGGGTGACAACCCCAACCTGTCCCTGCCCGAGCTGGAGGAGTGGTCAGTGGAAAAACACACAGAAGAGAGCCCCACTGACGCCTATGGTGTCATCAACTTCCAGGGAGGGTCTCACTCTTACAGAGCCAAGGTAGGAGGGCAAATTCTTATCTGCTGGAGGGCACATTGTTCTTAGAGAAAAAGCAGACTTGTAAGCCTGGAGGTAATGGCATGGGTTTGTAGAAAGGGTGTAACATGGTATTCCAGAGTTGTATTGCACATTTTATATTAGGTCAGATTCCACTGATTGAGTTATTTGTAGGGCTGCTCCTGACCAGAGATTTTCATAGTCGACTAGTAGGCGTTAGTTCAAGCCATTAGGCGATTAGTTGTCACACAAACACACACACACAGCTTCTCACACCCCTTCTGTCTGTTTGTGTCTGTGTATGTCAGTATGTGCGTTTGTCTCACGACTCACGGCCGGAGAGCATCCTGCGTCTGATGCTGAAGGAGTGGCAGATGGAGCTTCCCAAGATCCTCATCTCGGTCCACGGAGGAATTCAAAACTTTGAGCTGCATCCACGCATCAAGCAAGTTGTGGGCAAGGGCCTGATCAAAGCTGCTGTCACCACTGGGGCCTGGATCCTCACTGGAGGCGTCAACACAGGTACACACTGTTAGGGAGGGGAATTTTGTAGCTAATGCAGGTCACAGGTCATGGAGTCTCTGGAGTTTTGAAGAGTTTAGTCTTCAAACGTGATAAATTGTTTGGACAAGTTGGGCAATAAGGGATTTTTTCCCCCCAATAAATCACTTCATACCATTTGTTTAATTAGATGGTGGGTTTAATTTTTTTTAAATTTTTAATTAATTAATTTATTTATTTATTTGGGTCCACAGCAAGGCTAGCTGTAATGGAAGCCATACTGTTTATCTCTTTAGGACTTTTCTTTGAAAAATAACTA
>OMLB01008194.1:10241-27112 GCA_900302555.1 Myripristis jacobus | reverse complement strand
ATAGGAAAAGTCCAGAAATTTTAATAACAGTAATAATAAAAATAATAATAATATTATATAAGAAGAAGAAGCAGAAGAAAAATTATAGCAAAAGATAAAGCAAGTCTTAAGCAAAGATAGAACAGTCAAGTATAAAACAAAAGTATGTGACGTGCTTACAGATTCTCTTTCCCCCTCCCTACACGTGTATCTATTGTAATTAAATTGCCAAAAATAGACAAAAAAAGTTGAAGATGAATTTGACTGATGGCATTGTTTTATTTCTTTATCATTTAAAAAAAAAATCTATAATAATACTTTTATTAAATATTTCTGTATGTCATGATAATATCATTACCATGAATTATTTTGGCCACAATAATTTTGTGTTCTGAACCGAATTACTTATTTGCTTATAACTCAGTGTGGCATTGTGTTTGATCGTGATAGCATTGTTATCTTGGGTAAAGTATTGTCATAGTATCGTATCGCCAGTTGCCCAGTGACATTGCAGCTAAAAAACATCAGGTTTCATCCTTGTGCCCACTGCACTGCCTGTAGATTCACTGGTAACACCCACCCCAACACAACTACACTGCTAAAATACAGCCACTGCCAGGGCGTAGATATGCATTAAGGTGGATACCACCCACTAAGCTTTCTCTTATCAGTGTGCTGATGCGGCAGAAGTCATAATCCCAGGCTCTAAGCATGTCATTTGGCTGTGTGTCACAGCCGAGGTGTGTCTGCAGCCACAGCACAGTGTCAAGATTGTGCGGTCTGATCATAGTGTTTAAATCATTACTCACAGGGTCAATTACGCAGAGCAGTGATTAGTCCTAATGCCGCTCTTGCACCCTGGCCAGTTGGGATGGACTCCTGGCACTCAGAGTGTTGGAGAATCCATGGTATTCATCCTGGTGCATGACTCCAGGACTCCCAGTATTTCCCACATGCAGCATTTAAAATGGGCTCATCTTGGTGACAGAGTTACTGCTGTCTCGGTTATTCATGTGTAAGGAAAAAGCTGTCTCTCTTCACAAGGATGGTTGTTAATGGTGTTTATTATTTTTGCTTTCATTTCTCATGGATTTGCATTAAAATGTAACTGCTGTGGCTCCCGCTCCTTAATCAGAATTTGACTGTTGAGGGTTTTTCTGGACTGACAAAGGAATAAGGTGTGATAAAAGCTTACTCTGTTCATATAAGGGGTGATTAAAGCATTTATATTGGTGGGCATGCTTCACTGATTGAGTTTTGCGTCCTTCCTGAAGGTGTGGCAAAGCATGTGGGCGATGCTCTGAAAGAGCACTGTTCGAGATCATCGAAGAAAATTTGCACTATCGGGATCGCTCCCTGGGGGGTCATTGAGAACAGGAACGACCTCATCGGGAGAGACGTAAGACACAGCCCTCTACCCATCTCATATCTACTCTTACCTTTCTGCTCTGTATTACAAAAATAGTCGAGAAAATAATAGTACTTCAAGCTCTGTTTTCATGACGGATCATTTTGTCATTTTTTAGAATTTTCAGATGGCTGATATTTTATTCAGGAACAAACTCAGCCTTTCTATCCTTTCTCCGTTATTTCCTAACCACTCCCCTTCCTTCTTCTGTTAACCTGCTTCTGCCTTCTCTCCTCCCTGCTGCAGGTAATCGCCCCATATCAGACCCTTTTGAATCCTCTCAGCAAGCTGAACGTTCTCAACAACCTCCATTCGCATTTCCTGCTGGTGGATGATGGGACGGTGGGCAAATACGGCGCTGAAGTCAAATTGCGTCGGGAGCTGGAGAAGCACATCAATCTCCAGAGAATACATGCACGTAAGATAAACTGTGGGATTAATGTTTCCTGTCTCTACACCAGATGGCTGTTGTTTGGATTCCATAGAGACAATAATAGATCAGTTGAGGTTCTTGGATGTCTTTTTAATGGTGTGTGCTAGTAGACAGTAAATTGTTATCAGAGATATTTAAAATTTCTCCAACACTTTTATAAAAGGTGAAAATGAGAGCAGTGCCACCAACAGCCTGTCAGACTGCCTTCACTCATTAGGTTGAGTCAATTTTATAGACTGCCCAGATAGGTCGCACTCGCAGTTCATTAATAGAGTACCCTCAACAAGCTGTGGTAGCTTAAAATTAAATCACATTAAAGCTTATCTTCTTGGTAAGCAGATAGTTAATTTTTTGCTTAGTTGTTACACATTGTCTTGCACTTAAGCAGAGACAGAGCATAGTTTATATTATCTCCGCTCCTCTGAGAGACTTTCATGTTCTGTAGTTGTACTTAATGTACTCATCTACATCATGTATACGGCTGCGAAAATGATCATGGCAAAAATTATTATCCCTGTTATTTTGATAAATATTGTAATCTCAAATGTTGACAAGAATTCATTGTATGGGTTTTAAGAACCAAAATAATTATATTACACTTTTGCATCTCATCATCATATAGTACCTTTTTTTGTTCTTTGTACTTTTTCAGTATTTCAGAGTAACACCATCTAGTGAGTCCTGTTATCACTCTTATGGTATTATTCTTGTTGTGGACTCTGTTACCTGGTTGATGTAACTGGTTAGGTTTAGCCATTTGTAAAAGAACAATAGTTTGTGTTTTTCCATTTGAAAGATTTTAAAGAAGACTTTTAATAGGTCAAACCTGCAATTGAGTGCATGTACTGAAAGCTCATCTGTAAAGCCCAAACAGTCATGGTTGTTTTACCTAAGAGCAGAGGTTAACTTGGCCTGGCCAAAAGTTTCAGTTTACTTCAGTTTACTGAAAACTCATTCAGTAGCAATCATTAACAGTCAGACCTGGACCATAGAATATTTAAAAAAGAAAGAAAGAAAAACATCCTAGTGTTTGTGTTAACTTGCTTTGGAATACCACATGGGTGATCCTAACTGTATTTGGACCATTCAGAAAATGTCAAGAAAGCTGTTAGTCATATTCTTGACTATGATCATCAAATTTTATGACAGATCAAAATAAGACCAAGTATTATTTGCAAACAGTTGTTGACCCATGTCTTTTTGCCAGTAATGTAGAACATGATACATTTTGAGTTGAGTTGAAATTGATTCAGAAGTTCACAGAACTGAAGAGGGACCTTCTCACGCAAACCAACAAACTTAATGGGGATTTAGAATTTAGTGGCAGCCCTCTTGTACCTATAGTGAGTTACCACAACATAACACAAGAACGTACTCCCCCCCCGATGCATTTAAACTCCAAGGTGCAGTCATCTGACAGTCCGTTTGTCTTTGCCAAGCTGGCACAAGGAGATACCAGCAGGCTGGGCATTATCACAAACTGTCAATAGGCTCTGTACATACAGTACAAAATAATCAAGATGGACCTGAGAGGAATTGTTAAGGTGAATTGTAAGCAGTGTGTGTGTGTGTGTATGTGTGTATGTGTGTATGTGTGTGTTCATACTCACAGGTATTGGCCAGGGAGTTCCTGTGGTGGCCCTGATTTTTGAAGGAGGTCCCAATGTCATCCTGACGGTGCTGGAGTACCTTCAGGAGAGCCCTCCTGTGCCAGTGGTGGTGTGTGAGGGGACCGGCCGTGCTGCTGATATCCTGGCCTACGTCCACAAGCAGACCGAGGAGGGAGGGTACGGCACACACACACACACACACACGCACACATCGTCATAGGTGTGTTCTATTGTGTGCTGTTTGGTCGATCAAGAAATAAAGAGGCTCAGTCATACAGTCTTACTGTTTTTATTTGGTTCTCATATTGGCGACACAAAAGGTTTTGGGCTCCATACTCTATCAGTGTTAACTAAATACTTAAACGAGCATTAGGTTAGAACATGTGAAGGAAAATTAACAGTCTGTTACACTGAAGCTTAATCACACAAGTAGTGTCAGTTTAGAACATTTCCAATTTTTGATCATTCATAAAGTGAAATTATAAATAGAAGGAAATACTAATACTGAAATATAAAATAGACTAAAATAAAATGATTATTTAAAGTGCTTGTCAAATTAGAGGATAACACACCAAGTTCATTATGCCCATGCTTCAAATAAACCCATAAATGTCAGTGTTGACATCATGCTGTCACACCTACAGCACACAACCGAGACGACACTCTTTTTGAAGGCTTTGAAGAGATGGAGGAAGAGAACATTGATGTTACATAATAGTTTCCATTTTAATATACATTTAAGGACCACCAGACCTGCAGCGTCAGTGCTTTCCACCTTGTGGCGCTTTTTTCCAAATTGTCTTCCATGTCCTGTTCACACACAGGATTGTGGGATATGTACAGCTGGGAAGGATAAATGCTGATGTAGGAGCCAAGAAATGCCACCTATCTTGGCTGCAGTCTAGACTTTGAGAAGCAGCTAGTGTCTTCCAGAGTCAACCCCAGTCTTTTTTTGTTTTGTTTTGTTTTTTGTTTTGTTTTGCTTGTTCAAAAGATTATAGCATCCACTTCTTCTCTATCAGTTATTATCAGTACTTTACTGATACTGATGTCACAGAAAAAGGAATGATTGGAGACGATAAAAGAGTAAGTTAGTGTTAAAGTGTGGATTAAAATAAGGAGGAGTGTGATTTGTATGGGACAGTATGGATGCTGTTGTGGGCAGTGGTGCTCTGCCAGTCTGTTTTGCTTCTTGGTTTCTGTCATAGGATTAGTCTCTGAGTGCAGGTGATCATCATCTGCTAATAAAATTAATACAGACAAGAGTTTTGTTTGTGAATTGACGGATGCTAAATGTCCGCTGCTGTGCTAAAAGTTATGCAAATGCAACCTTAGCCAGATAATGATTGAATGTAACTGGTATAAATTTTAGATGGCTGTTTCTCTTTCTCCTTTTTTTCTTTCCCTAGTGGGCTTTCTGGGCCTTGCCTCATGAAGAAAGTTAAATGAAGTGTCTTCGAGCGTCTTTGCACTAGCTGGCTTTCCAAACAACTGGTCTCACAAATGTACTTATCAACTTTGGGTGGACAGTATAAGTTGACACTTGTACTGTCCACCCAGGATTTTCCGGTCTAGCCATGAATACATTCACATAAAATGAACAGGATTTGTAACTAGATAAATAAAAAAAAAAGGCAGTCGCAGGAAACATGGGCAGATCCAGAGCAGTGTATTTAGATAAGATGAATCATTAAAACTTCATTGATCCTTGTGGGGAAATTAGGTAATTGCTGCAGCCAAAGTACAATAATTAAGAAACAGAATGTAGGCACACAGGTAGAAGATAAAAAAAACAATAATAGAATTATACAACATCATACAACAATTGAAACAGTAACACAAGGCTGATTTCAGAATGATCTGATCTTTCAGGTATGGGATTGTGTCTCCAACAGCAATAGGTCCGCCCTGAGTGGACTATATAAATCACTTTATTATTTGTTTTTCACATTACATACTTTGTGAATTAAAAATCCAAAGTCTTCCCTCAAATGCCAATATTGCTCACTACTAATTCTATAAACATGGTTTGTAGAAAGGAAATAATTGGAAATACCAGGATTTGTCTTTTGTTTTTTCTAATGAAAATTCATGCAACATTCTTCAGCATGGTGTGCTTGAGCAGTGTGTCCTGCAGGCGAAGTTTGTATATAACCTTGTTGCAATCCTTTTATAGAGGTCTTCCTGATGGTGTGGAGGCTGACATCATCGCAACCATCAAGAAAACCTTCAACTTCAGCCAGAGCGATGCCATCCATCTCTTCCAGACTCTGATGGAGTGCATGAAGAGCAAAGAACTGGTAAACTTGAGCCCATTCAAGTAGTCGTGAATAAAAGTGCTCGAAAAGAAATGAGAGAAATTAGAGCTAAGGAGACCAATAGAAGTACTGCCTGAAATCAGTGAGTTTTAAGCCTTTGTCAACATGACAGGAGGGCTTTGCCATGCTGAATAGAGTCAGATGGCCACTCCACCATTTGGGAGCCAGAAGGAAGAAGCATTTAGCCCAGAAACAAGTAATACCTTTACATAAGTCAGTGTGGGTGGACCTGCTGGTGGGCAGGGAACATAATCTTCTCCTCCGGCCCCAATTCATTGCATGATGCTTCCCCCACTTCACAATTGCCTCTCTCTGGGGCGTTAACATACCGAGTGATTACATAGAGGGTGTGTTTTTTTTTTTCCACTATGGAATTTATTGACTGAACTATTGATGCAAAGACTGACAGTCTGTGACAGCCAAACACAGGTTTTATGTTGTTGTTTTTTTTCATTCATAAGGTTGTGCTTAGTAAGAAAAGTCTGTAGTTTGAGTAATTATTGACAAAGAAACATATTTTTTTTCCAACCACAAGTCAGACTCAAGATATGTTAAAATATCCAGTACTTTAGAAAACAGTCAGATCAATTCAGCATTGTTTTTAAGTTAGATTCATCAATTTATTTGCCAAAACAACACCAGAACAGAACAGTTGTGACTAGTGGTTGTCTGGAGCAGTTTTGTCATGTTTTCTATTGTTGAGCAAGTTGTTCAGATGGTCTCATGTCTTTTTGACTTGGTATCCACTGATCGTCCTACGTTCAGTTCATATCAGTTGATGCCATACGTAAAAAATTAGGATGCTGTCTGTGGGAACGTAATAATGTGTGCTATCATCTTTCCTGGAAAACAGATCACTGTGTTTCACATCAGCTCGGAGGACCACCAGGACATTGACGTGGCCATTCTGAGGGCATTACTCAAAGGTTAGCAAACGACTTCTCCCTGAACTTTTTTTCCAACGTCTTTTGATAAATGCCTATGTTGACCTACAAGAAAATAAAATGTTACTTAAAGTTGATTCAGTTTCTCTTGTATGCTGCTGGATTCAGAAAGAGGTTGTTGGCGTCGGAAGGCTAAGATTTTGAGACTTTCTCGTGTTTTCTTATCGATATAGATATGTTTTGAGAACAGAGTCCCCCTTGTGTGCCCTTCTTTTTGTGTTCCTCAGGAGATCATGTTGCTAGCATTCACAGAGCCTCGTTATTCCAACACTGTCAGTCTTTTTTCTTTTTACTGCATGCCTCTGTCCTATCCCACTTTCTCTTCACAGTCTGTCTGAGAAAGAGAGGGAGAATTTAGAGAGGAGAGGCTGTTAAGATATTCACCTACACTGAACAATCCTCTCCTTGTTTCCCTTATTTTGTCGTTGTCCTTCATTTCTGCCCTTTTTCCTTAAAGAGGACTTTTTTATTTATTCATGTGTTTTTGTGATATGGACAGAGCACATTAATGGACATCCATATAAAATACAAGATGTAAACTTGCTGGACTTGGCAAGAATGGTAACCTACATCCGTAGTCCCTTAGCAGGTAACAAAAAACAGGACAGCATCAAAAGAAAAACAGCTACAACCCCTTCCCCATTTTGTGACAGATTGTTCAGCTGCTGTTTTAACACAGAGCTCCCCTTAATTTTGAATTTGGAATGAATTTTTTTGCTATAAGAAATCACTGCCACAGCTTTTTTTTTTTTTTTTTAAGCAAATGACAAATCCAACACTCAGCACAGTGTTGGTTGTTCCACCCTCATTCCTTCTACTTATATTTGCGACAAAAGCCAGGAATGTGTGAGTGACTCACCCACCACAGCTCTGGACTGATCGATCTTCTGAAGGAACAAGTCCAGCCGCTCAAAAGACCTCTGATGATTGTGAGTGAATGAGGCTGAAATGCCTGCACCGGCAAATATTTGTCTGCCAAAGGGGCATTCATCTTAGTGAAACAGTAACTCATCCGCAATAGGACCCTGGAGGGAACAAAAGCTCTCAGCTCTTTAAATCTATTGAAGGCTATTTAAAGTTCCTCCCACCAGGATGGAATTAATTTAGCACTTGGAGGCATCATTTAACAGTGTTGCTTCCTTTACTTTGATAGAAATTTATTGTTCTGTTTTGGGGTGAGATTGGAGGAGGGTAAAGGCAGATGCCTTTAAATCACACACACCCTCTCATCTTTAAATTTTCTTGCAGTCTGCCTGCCCATAGAAGTCCAGACTATTTGAAAGTCAGTTTGGCAGTGATTGACAGCTTATCTTATAAAGTCCAGTCAAACATGAACAGTTGTTTGCACATCCTTTTGGATTCAGCTCTAAAGGAAAAGTGTTTCGAAAACTGAAATACAGTCGACCAGTTTGCACACTTCTGCACACCGCTCCTGTGTTTCACCAACTTACATGCTGCTTCTTTGCCAAATGAAACTTGCAGACATTCAAACACTGGATCACTGATTCTGTGCACTGTGTGAATGTAAGCAATGCTCATTTGATTCAGATGGCTCCTATGGGAAATAGGCCATATTATTGTGGAAGAGACCAGCAGCCCCGATAGGGATTATTTTGTTCTCTAATCCCCTGTTTCGATGTATCCGTGTGTAATTGACTGTGTTACTTCCATGTGCCCTGGCCCAAGAACCTCCTTTAATCCTGCTGCTAGCCAAAAGGAAATACACCATTAATATGGTTTTACATGCCTGGGAATTAATATCTGTGTGTGTGTGTGTGTGTGTGTGTGTGTGTTTGTGTGTTTGTGCGTGTGCATGTTAACATGTGGCTGTACCTGCTGGGGGGCGTGTGCATATGTGTTCTTCTCTACTTCATTTCAGGCACAAATGCGTCTGCCTTCGATCAGCTTGTCCTGACGCTGGCTTGGGACCGCGTGGACATTGCCAAGAATCATGTGTTTGTGTACGGACAGCAGCTCCTGGTACGTCTCTGTGTTTGTTTGTGTGTGTGTCTGTGCAAGCCACAGCTTCCAGGGATGTTTGCTTAGCTTAACATTAGCCCCAAACCTTTAGTCTTGCCCAGAATAACCCCAGAATCTCTGCTGCCCAGAATCTGCAGTCAGAAGAGCCAAGGGACCAGACTTGGGCAGGCTGCCATGAACCGTTTGTCTTGGCTGTAACATGAACCCTATCAGAGTTGTCTTTATAAGCCGCCCTCAGTGGTTATGTTGATTTTAAAATCTGGAACTCCTGGCTCTTGCGTGAATGGGAGGGAAGATAATATTTATTGTTTAATTTTTGTGATATATCTAGTTCTCTCCTCTATCATCATTCTCTTATTAATAACAATATCACAGAAAAAAATGCTTCATGAAAATTATACTTCACATCATAGCAGTTGAATTGTTATTTGTGTGTTTATAGGTGGGCTCCCTGGAGCAGGCAATGCTGGATGCATTAGTGATGGACAGGGTAGACTTTGTCAAGCTGCTTATAGAGAACGGTGTCAGCATGCACCGTTTCCTTACAATCAGTCGGTTGGAGGAGCTCTACAACACGGTAACGGTCTATGCACACACGCACACACACACACACACACACACACACACACACACACACACACACAAATGCACACCCTGCTCTCCTTGGATGAATTGCCGTCACTTGTAAAACAAGGATATGTGGTTTGTTTCCAGCATGGTTTTGAGTTTCAGAGGCCTGTCTTTATGCAACATTGTAGTACATAAACGGGAAGCATGGAATTATTTATTCATTCATTTATTTATTTATTTATTTTTACCATTTTAACTTTCATCTTCATGTCTTCTATTTTAGAAACAACCTCCTAACAATCCAACTCTCCTCCACATGGTCAGGGATGTCAAACAGGTATGGTCCGTCCAGTTGAGGATTTTATTGGTTGATGGCAAGAGATGTTGGTCAGAGTTCATTTAAATTTCGCTGCTCACATAATTGTCCTAACTTATTTCAGGGTAATCTGCCCCCAAACTATAAGATCACTTTGATCGATGTGGGCCTGGTCATTGAGTACCTGATGGGTGGGACTTACAGGTGCAACTACACCCGTAAACGCTTCCGAATCATTTACAACAATCTCCATGGAAACAGCAGGGTAAGTTGGAACCACCGCAGTTCCTGCAACTTGGACAAACCATGTCAGCAGGCGTTCAGTCCTGACATTAGTCTGTTTTGTTTAAAAGATAAAGCAAGATTTGACACCTGCTGAGCACTGAAAGTGTGTCATTACAATGACATTTCATTCACTGAGGCTTTAACGGAGCTCATGTTGGTCAAACACAGGGTGCTCCTTCAAGTCATCCTTTCTCAGTGCTGCTAAAACTGAATAAAAAAGCAATGTTTGTATCAGTGCCTTATTGGCATTTGACTGTTTTTCTTTCACAGTGGTATAGTTTAATAAGGCTAGCATTGTCTGACTTACTACTGCTACTGTACTCACATGTAATTATCAGTAGTCTAGTGAGGAAAATGTCACTTACAGCTGATTGCATATTAGATGATTATGCTGTAGGATAATGAATAGGGATATGTATTTGTGTTTCCTGCACAGAGGTCAGGGCGCCACACAGCAGGTCCTGGCTCTCATTTGAGGAAAAGTCATGAGTCTTTCAGCATCCAGGCTGACAAAAAGGAAAAGACCAGACACAACCACTTCATCAAGACCGCACAGCCATACAAACCCAAGGTAAACTCCCATCATACAATTAAACGATATAAATAAATACAGACAGTGATAATAACCCTGCAAATACTATCGGTCCACCTCCTTCCTCTTGCTCTCAGCTGGAGTCGACCGTTGAGCAGAGCAAAAAGAGAAGCAAAGAAGAGATCGTGGATATAGATGACCCGGAGACACGGCGGTTCCCCTACCCGTTCAACGAGCTGCTGGTGTGGGCTGTGTTGATGAAGAGGCAGAAGATGTCACTGTTCTTCTGGCAGCACGGTGAAGAGAACATGGCCAAGGCACTGGTGGCCTGTAAGCTCTGCCGCTCCATGGGCTATGAGGCTAAGAAGAGCGATGTGGTGGACGACACGTCAGAGGAGCTCAAAGAGTACTCCAAGTGAGTTTTTCTGGGCTTTTTACAAAGGCATAAGTAGGTGGTATTGTTATCACTGGTGTGTTCAAAGGCTGGTCAAACATTGCAACATTTAGTTGAATAATCTATTAGTTGCCAACTATTACATTTATTGCTATTACATTTATTGCAACTATTTTTATAACCAATTCGTCATTTTGAGTTGTTTTTAAGAATAATTTCAAATTACAAATTCTCTGATTGCAGCTTCTTAAATTTGAATATTTTCTGGTCTCTTTAGTGACAGTAAACTAAAAAATTTTGGGTTGTGAACTGGTGGCTGGGACAACATAAGGTATTTGAGAATATCACCTTGGGCTGTGGGAAATTGTGATTGACATTGTTCACCATTTCATTTTCTGACATTTTATGCACCAAAACAACTTATTGGTTAATTGAAAAAATAGTCAACAGATCAATTGATAATGAAAATAACAAATTCAGTCCCTTTAACTGTCAGTGTGTCCATCCCTGTCAGAGTATCCTTGAGCAAGGCATAGAGCCCGTCTATCCTCCCGAGACATCAGTGCACTTTGACCTCTTAAATCCCCCTGGCAAACTGGTGAAGTGTGCATATCCAAATGCAAGTTTCTTACCCTGATTAGATAAAATGATTGGGATCATCCGAAAATTTCATGTAAAAACAACAGTATGAAATGCATGGAATTCAATAAGAAGTGCGGATGTTTTCCAGTGAGTTTGGGACGTTGGCTGTGGACCTGCTGGAGCAGTCGTTCAGGCAGGATGAGACCATGGCCATGAAGCTGCTGACCTACGAGCTGAAGAACTGGAGCAATTCCACCTGCCTGAAGCTCGCTGTCTCCTCCCACCTGCGGCCCTTTGTGGCTCATACCTGCACCCAGATGCTGCTGTCAGACATGTGGATGGGCCGACTGAACATGCGCAAGAACTCCTGGTACAAGGTGTAGTGTTCCCCTTATATCTTTCAGTGTCAGACGAGGAATGGTGGCATCTCAGTGCTGGAATCCAAGTTTGCTCCGAACTCGAATCACAATATTCATTTTATGTACTTGTTGAGGTTTAAAAATGCCTCCTTATTTGGATAAGTGCAAGGTGAAACACAGCATGGAATAATTGTTCTGTCTTGGGTAGCACCAGAGCAAGTGCATATGCACCAGTTAAGACACAATTGACATATTTTGAGAGTAAGGTTTCAAGCCTTGTGTTCGCTGTCATCAGATGTTGATTCAGTAGATGTCACAAATGATACAGAAGTATAACCATTTGTCAATTTATTAAGTAGCCATTTTGCTGCTCGAAAGAGTTTTTCTCTTATATTTAGAACCCTTAATCGGTTCCCAGTTCCTGTTGTAGTTTAAAAATGGCTGTTATTTGGATTCAGATACTTGTAACATATGGGATACATGCACTTTAATTTCTCCATATTTGTTTATTTTGGGTAAGCAATAAGATCAAATGTTACTACATATTTGCAGCAGTGTGGGAAATTTTTAGTGTTATATGGCACTGGTCATGACCACAGTTCAAAACAGCAAATGGAGTGGAAGGACATAATTCTTTGAGGTCAGATTTAGGGACAGAATTGTATTTTAGGTACTCTGTTATTAATTTTGTGTAGGAATTTCTTGACAGTCAAAAGGGGTACCTACTCACGTCCGTATCTCTGTGTTTGACTCTAGGTGATACTGAGTATCTTAGTGCCTCCTGCCATCCTGCTGTTGGAATATAAATCCAAAGCTGAAATGGCCCACATCCCTCAGAGCCAGGATGACCATCAGATGACGATGGAGGACAGCGAACACAACTTCCAGAATGTAGCTGATGACATCCAAATGGTCAGATTCACTTGATCCTCCTCTCTATCATTACTGTGCTTATCTACTCTACTCCCACTCTTGCACACATTCTCATTTGTGCTTTTCTATGCAGATGCACTCACATTCCTACTCTGATAGAGGCATGCACTGTTGTTTCAAGTTGTAATGCATAAATGTAGAAACAGAACCTTTGGTCTTAGGATAAAATAACCTCAACCAAAGCAAATGTAAAAGGTTTCATAAACTTTGTATAGCTTGAATTGTTATTGTGTAACACATTTGGCAGTAAGGCAGTAAAGAGTAGCTAAACAGGCATTTATTTGTATACCAATAGTGAAGATTGCTACTTTGACTTATTGTACCTTTCTTTCCCTGCCTTCTGAATCTTCTGCTTTCTTTCATTCATATTCTTTCTTTCACTCTTTTTTTTTTTTACTTAACCCTTTGATTTACCTTTGTTTCCTCTTCTCTCTCTGGTTATCTGTATGTGAGAAGAAATTCCATAGAAAAGGGAAGGACCGTTCTCCCAAAACATTCGTCAGAACAAACTCCTCTTGATTTCACAATTTTTGGCAAGCAGCCCTATTCTGAAAGAGAGCCAGCTGGTGCACTGTCACACCCCACAACAGTACCATGTGTATGTTTGCCCAGTGTCAACTAATTCAACTCTTTTAAACCTCTGTGCAGGACGTGTTCAAAGAGGCCAGAGCCCATGATCACGTGGAGATGAAGACTGACACAGAGATACACGTTCGCTCCAGGAAGCTGCCGTTAACCAGGAAGATTTATGCCTTTTACCATGCTCCGATTGTCAAGTTCTGGTCCAATACGGTATGCATAAGATGAGAGGCATGTGTATGGAAATACACACACCCTCACTCACTCATCCATCCATCTGATGATTTTCTAACCATTTACCCAGGTGAGGGTTTTGGGGGCAACCAGGGTAGCTCAGATCTGCTTCAACTTGGGCGGTTCCTTGTAGAGGATCCCCAGGTGATATTTGAACAGCTTTGCTTTATGGCTGAGTTCTCTAGTTGATCAATACAACACCCACATTGTGGTCAGTGTGTCTAACCAGTTGTGAATATCACAATCCTACATACCCTCAGTGCTATATAAGATCACAAGATACTTGGTGAAGCTGCTCACCCTGCGCCTGGATGGCACAGGAGGCCACTTTTTTTCACATGCCTTCACACACAGCTGCAACACCTTCCTTGTATGCACCGGTGATTAGAGTCTGATGAAGAGAGACAGGCAATATCATCTGCAATCTGTAGAGATGCCACACTAATGTTACCAAACTGGTCAGGACCTTGGGTGTGTCTTTGTATCCTTTCTCAAACAAGAGAGGGACATGCACATCCTTGTCAGAGTCAGATGCCGAACTTAAAGTGGCTTGGTTAATATGCATATAGCTCTGGCACCGAATAGCTTGCAGCAGCAGCCCCATACTTTCACAGCGCCTCCTGTAGGATACCTCAAGGGATATGGTTATAAGCTTTTTGTTTTTTGGGGGGGGGTTTTGTATCAAATCTACAGGTATAGATAGGATTCACAGATTCCCATAACCCTTCGGCAGCAGGATAAAAAAGCTGATCCGCTCTTATATGATTAGGACAGAATCCAAATTTTTCCACCTGAATCTGGGGTTTCCAAAGTAGCCTGAGAAGTGTCAGTCAGGACAGTCCAGCAATGTCCAGAGCCTTCAGCATTTCAGGACAAATATCACCCAAGCCCCGGCAACTTACTGTAGTGAGAAGCAGTCAAACTGCCCCTGTAACCTCTGCCAAGAACATGGGGCTGAGACCCCCCTGAATGGTACTGCCTCCTGTATAGAGGGTATGTCTTTTGGATTCAGGGAACCCTCATAGTCCTTCTCTCACCTCCCAACAATGTTCCCAGACAAGGTTAGTCTTTCAACGCCCCTGCTTATAACAGCCAGGGGCATGTTTTGCCTTCGGTGCCTAAGGCATCTAAAGGTTTTGAAGCACTTATTAGAGATTGCCTGAAAATCATTCTGCATAGTCTCTCCACACTCCTTTTAAACCCAGGCTTTTACTTCCATAACTACCTGTGTGAACACACTCACATTGATTTTCTCTCACTTATTCTCATGCATATACATATACGTATGCCTGAGGCTAATTCTCAGGAGCCCAGGTGTCATTATTTAGGTCTGTTGGCAAGGACAGAGTTTTTCAGGCCACTCAGGTCTGAGGTGTGCTGATACCATCACTGAAACTGCTAGTGTACATAATCTTGCCTTTGTTAGAGCTTATCTACATCTGTTGTACCTGCCTCGGCCCTGATCTCGGCATAGATGAGCTTTTGCTTCAGGCAGGCCAGATTTTCCAACACTTCACACCTTACATGTTAAGGTTCAGTAATTTCTACAAGGTTGCCTGTGTGTATGTTTGTTTGTGTGCTTGGCTCCACTACATGGACATTGACTTTCAGACTTTCCCACATTAGACAGTATAGTCTTGTTCTCTGGGGGGAATAGAACCTTTGGTCAAATCGGGTGAAAAAAGATGCTCTTTAAGGCATTGTGAATCTCAAGGAATTCTCCCTGTGGCATAGAGGCACAGTCTAAAGGGAAATTAATGCTTCAAAAACATGATTCATTTCGAAGGAAAATAACATCCTGTTGTATGTACTTGTTTTTGCATGGGAACAGACATCATTGAGCATGTAGGTTTTTAATTTGCATTAGGGCATGTGCAAAAACAAGTTTGTAACTTGTAAGCTTACTCATCAGTTCAAACTACAAAAGAGGAAAGGCTATGAGAAGTAAAAACTGAGTGGACACTTTTTTTTCTTTTGTTTTTCCCCCCTCCTGAGGAAGAAGATATCCAGGAAGTCTGAATTTCACTTTAGATGGGGCAAATGAGATTTCTCTCTCACACAACTCTTGTCCCTACACATAGCCCCCATCTGAGAACCAAAGACTCAGAGCCCCAGTGGAAATGGCAGGCTATTTGCTCTTGTCTCAAAGTGCCATGATGAGGTTCAGTGCCTTTGGAGTGCCTCAGCTGACCTCCTCTATAAATATGTCGGGGAGAGGAAGCCCGTGTATGGAACTGTTTTGAACACAATTCTGTCCCTGTTCCAGAATTACATACGGTCTCCTGAGAAATTTGAAAACAAATCAATCTACACGTGCAAACCCTGCAATCAAATAAATTAGATTAACGGGTTATAACTGTACCTTGTTTATATTATTTGCCATTAAAGGAATGTGTGAGGAAAAAAAATTCAGGCTTCAGCTAAACACTTTACATCCAGCACAGGCGAAGACTCCAAGCCACCTTTCTCCTGTTGGCACCAGCCTGTCGATGCAAGAGCTGTGACTAGGTGTAGATCTTGTGTGTGACTAGAGACAGTTAAATATAGAAATGCACTCCACCAGTTTTGAATGGAAACGAAAGGTGGGGGCTCTGTCAGTGACTTGTGCTGTCAGCAAGAGTCCACCAATCAAACTCTCAGGTTTACACATCAGCAAAACTTTGTTCATGAATACATTTGCAGCATGTTAAAATAATATAATATTCCTACATGTAGCTATGAGCTCCCTCTTGTGGCGAGCTTGCATGACATGATAAATTGAAGACAATGGTGTGAACCAGGTCTGAACTGGTGCTATTCCACTGGTTTGTAAAGCAGTGGGGGATGCATACATTCAAGCATGAGTGGTTTGAGAAAAATAATATTAAACAGCGTTTTCATGCGATAAAGGTATCATTAAAAGGAATTTTAACATTCTTTGTTACCAATTCATCATTTTTTTTGTAAATATGCAATGCAAATGACTGTATGTCAGCGCATTAGATATCACTGACTCCCCATCCAAAGAGGTCTTAGTGTTGTCTTGTTAGTCATAAACTGGCTGATGTGAGTGAGCCGACTTCTCTTAAAAGGGGCTCTGTATGTGACAGTGAGGTTGACGAAGGTCCTCATTTGTGTGCTAACTGCATACTTAAGCGTACTTTTCTGTATGGAAATAGTCTAATATTGTGTAGCCTTGCAGCCCAGCCTTTTGCCTATGGCTCTACTTCATGTTGTACGACTTCTTGTTGTTTAGGTTAATTCATCAGAGACTAAATTAGTTTGCCAAGTACAACAAAAGTAAATTTGTGTGGGTGATCATGTCTTCTGGCTGCGTTTCCCCTTGTGTCAGCATTTCTACTGGAGTTCTATTTTTTAGTGAGTTAACAGCAACAGTGATAGTGCAGATTCATTCAGGCCATAATAATTTAGAATT
>OMLB01008191.1:16596-30067 GCA_900302555.1 Myripristis jacobus | reverse complement strand
GCCCGCCCTCTGTGGGCTGATGTAACAGTGTTTGAGCTGAGGCGCAGTGTGCCCTCACTGTAACCACTCAGCTGATTACAGGTCTTATGTAAGGAGGGATTGTCAGGAGGGAAAATGGGACAGGATATACCAGCTTGTTGACAAAACCCCAACCAGCTCAATGCATGCAAATCCCAAATCTTTAAAACAAGAATGCCTTTTTGTAGTTCAGCTATAGAAAGTCTCCCTCTTGTCCTCCACTTCCTATTAGCCAGACCTCAAGATTATAAAGTTTCTTGTGTTCTTGAGGGAGCAAAGCAAATTTTTGTTGCATTGTTGCAAAGTTCATGAAAGACGAAATCTATAATTTGCTGCAATGACTCAAATTTTGCTTTTGTTACAGTGTGACTGACAGAAAGCCCTGCGGTGTGAATGCTTTCATGATTGCACACCTGTGTCCAAATGTGTGAGAGCGTGTGATTTGGTGTATGTATGATTGTGCTTGTGCGAATATGTCCATGTTTGCACACCTGTGTGTGTGTATGTGTGTGTATGTGCGTACCTGCACGTACATCTGTGTCTGCAACTAGTTGCGTGGCTAGGTGTGTAGGAGGCAAGGTGTTTGCATATGTACATTCATGTATTTTGGGTGCACATGTGCAGAGGCGCAGATGTTTGTGCATGCAAAATCCAAACTTCATTTGCGTTTGTCTCTGCGTTTGCTTGTTTATATGTAAATGTCAAAGGCTAATTTTCAACCAGGGCCTTTCAACCAAGGACGTTTTTGACAATTAATTAAGTTTAAAATTCACCAGGTCACCAGGAGTGCCACTGTCCAACAGGCACAGTGCCAGTGGGTAATCTCCAACAGCTGAATCCAAAAAGCAATTAAAACACTGACTTTCAGCACAATAACACTCATGCTGCAGCAGGACCTTCCTACATTTTCTTTGCCTGAAACCTGTGTATGTTGCGGTATTCAATTTTCATCAGATGTTCTGTAATTACAGCTGCTGTGGAAAAAATGTTCACGTCAGCCTTCTAGTGGTAATTAATAGGAGGATGTGTGGACATTTTTGGTAGGCTGTGATATTGCCTACCCACAAATTGTCCTCAGCCCAAGGAGTACACCTAGTTTTCAAACTCAGGCAGCAAAATCCTGATGCTTTATGCCTTTTTCGGTATGACTTCAACACAGCAGAAAGCTGACAGCACAAAAGTCTGTGAGTAATGCTAACGAAATGAGTGTTACAATTGGCAAGTGATATATTTTAAGATTTATATATGCAATTGTGTTTAAGGTGCTACTGTGTTGAAAGAATTGAATTCAATCGCCTTTTGGATTAAATTGTTGGAGATTACATATTGGCCATGCATGTGTGTACTGGACGGTGGCACTCCCAGCTACCTGCAGGTATGAAAGTGCTACACTCCAATACGCGATCTAATTTTGGACACAATCAATCGGCATGATGGCAAAAACTAAGAAAATAAAGCCCAGGTTGAAAATAACTGGAATTATCCCTTTTAAGCCCAGTGTAGTCTTCACAGTGCCAGAGCTGTGCTGTGCCCAGGGGCAGAGAGCAGATGATGTAAAATCAGGTGAGCACAGTGAGGCTGTTCAGCTTGTTTTCCTGGCACTGAGAGAGCAGGCTTATGTAACTTTGCTTCAAAAAGAACCTCTGGCTCTCAAACACTGCTTGCAGGGACAGAAAATAATAAGTGGCCAAAACAACAGCACAGCTCTGCACACTTGATTGTATACAGTAGCTGTAAGGATGAGTGTGAGGAGGGCCTTACTTCATGCCCAAGGTGAATTTTGAAAGGTTGTGTGATACATTATGGGCATGCACATGTTGTTGCTTGCCCCAAAAAGATCCACCTTAAATCCAAATGTTGCCACTAAGTTTGCCCTTCAAAGTGACTGGAGAGAAGGCAGCTAGTCATATGCAAGCTTTTGTGTCTGAAGCTGCCAACAGGATGCACAGAGGCATAAGATATGCTGGCAAATAGCTGAAAGGATAAAAAATGATAATCTTGCATTCTTTTGCCTTGTCCTTCTTTCTCCGTATCATTCATCTCCAGCGGTCTTTCTTCAATCGTTTGACGAGCGACAACAAGTCAGAGAAATTCTTCAAGGTGTTTTATGAACGCATGAAACTGGCCCAGCAGGAGATCAAAGCCACGGTGACGGTCAACACCAGTGACCTGGGCAGCAAGAAGAAAGATGAGGAGCCACCTGACAAAGACACCCCAGCACGCAAAAAAGGTTAGGGGCAAGTGGTTTTGATCACAGTCGACACATGGGGCCTGGAAGAGCAGTCATTGGCTCATAAATGTTCAGTGGAAACTGTCATCGTATATGACAAGCAACTACAGTACATGGTCTTTGATCCACTGATCCATCAGTCCCTACCTACCACTCTGAAATGCCCTACAGCTACATGTTTTATATACAAACTAAAACAGACACATCTTCAGTGTCTGCCTTCTCTGTGAGTTTGTACAAATATCCATCTTCATCATATTTTGCTGAAAACCCAAAAAAAGGGGATGAAATAATTCTCATTAGTTTCCTGTGCAGTTTCACTTCACTTTCAGTTCTCATTATTTCAATTCTCTTCCATATTTCAAGAAATATGGGAGATCTCTCTCAGACAGAATCCAGAGAATTCTACTTCTACCAAGAAATTTGCTGAAACAAGTTGCTTTCTATGAAAATGTGTTTGTTCCCTCCCAGTCAAGGATGTGCCAGTGGTGGCGGTGGCGACGGAGGAGATGAAGGAGCAGCTAGTGGAGGCCTCCGCTGCCACCAAGAAAGCCTTCACAACGTACCGCCGTGAGGCCGAGGCTGAGGAGCACCAGGCAGCAGCTGATGGAGCCGCCGTCCCCACCACCGACAAGGGCCAGGAGGAAGGCGAGATGAGTGTCATCATCACCATCATGCAGCCAATCCTGCGCCTCATGCAGCTGCTCTGTGAGAACCACAACAGGGAGCTTCAGGTCAGTCTGACAGCAGGGGGCACTCTGGAGAAACTGAAATGTTTTGCTATTTCTCTGTCTTTTACTTTGCCTAAAATCCCCCTCCCCTTGGCCATGGCATGATAACATTTCCTGATCTGCACTGTGAATTTCCATCAGACTCTGTTATACAGAAATGAAACTGTGTCGAAAATAGGCATCATTTGTGGAACATCCTGATCTGACTGTTTCCATATCTGGTATCTCTTGGTCTGGTTTCACTATGAGGGGTGTGATAGTGTTTGGCAATGGCCATGTCCAGCAGCCCAGACAGTACGTTTCCCTCTCACAGTGACTCTGTTTGTACACACAGCCAGGGCAGGGCCTCATTAAAAGACAGCTGACTGGCCGCTGAATCACTCTGGCTGACCCATCCTGACCCGGCGTGGGCTGGTTGTATTGATTTACTTCAAGAAGCCATGCAGCTCAGATATTGAGCTCACTGAGACACACACACACACACACACACACACACACATATATATATATATATGTGTGTGTGTGTGTGTATATATAGATAGATAGATAGATAGATAGATAGAAAGAACTGTCTGACTACTAGGTTGTAATTCTTAAAAAATAAAGAGAAAATTCTTAAAATAAATAAATAAATAAAATAAAGAGTAGCCAACGCAACTGAGGACTTTATGTATTTCATGTGGTCAAGTTGTCAGGGTTGCATTTATCACATGCCACAAGGAAAAAGAAGAAGAGAGATTGAGCGGGAATGTTTGTGTAGTAGATGATGAGTCCAATTAAACTGCTTTATAATTTGTCATATTTGTAATGTTTTATTGCTATCCTAACATGAAGGGAAAAATTCCATCCTGAAACTGGATCTGCATTTGTTCATTTCACACTTTTACGTTGAACAGCTCACTCATTAATCATGATCATGGACTGTCTCCCAAAGCTGGAAAAAAAAAAGCTGCTACCTCTACACCTGTGCCGAAATGAAAAATTTCTGGTACAGTTGCTGTATCTTGGCCAAAATTATTTTGATATATGATATCACCTCAATAATTATAAGATGTAAACTAAACTTAAAGAGGACTTGACAGGGATGATGATACTGATTTATTTATCTTCCATGACTATGTTTATATGTTTACCTTGGACACTTCCTCAGTGATACTGCCCACTTCCTGCTGAGTGGCAGAGGATTAAAGGGTTCCCCCTTTTGGGGAAAATAAAACACTGATGATGACAGACAGGGCAGACCCAGGGCTCAGCTGTTTGTTTTTGTTGTTCAGTCTCCTAACAAGCTGCCAAAGGTGCTCACAATAATAAAAATTAGTGGCACGATCATGATCTTTATTTATTTTATTTTATTTTATTTTATTTTATTTTATTTTATTTTATTTTATTTGATAGTGACAGTAAAGAGAGATGGGAAAGGCAGGGGAGAGAGGGGGAATGACATGCAGCACAGGGCCAGGGCCTGATTTGAGCTTAGGCGGCTGCGGTAAGGCCTTAGTCTTGCTACAAGGTACGCACTCTCGCAGGTGAACCACCAGGGTGCCCCTGCACTGGTTTAATCCTTGACTGACACAGAGGTTTATTTCCACATAAAATGAAGTCTTTGATTGTGAGCAGATCCCCCACAGAGGCCATAACAATAAAAACAAAGTCTTGGCTCCCTTGTTTTGGAGTTTTGAAGGAAACTTGGTTATGTTGATAAAGGCACAGTGAGCTGTCCAAGGACATGGGCCGTGTTTTTACCATTTTATCTCCTGTTTTTTTCCAGAACTTTCTGCGCAACCAGAATAACAAGAACAACTATAATCTGGTTTGTGAGACACTCCAGTTCCTGGACTGTATCTGTGGCAGCACCACAGGGGGTCTAGGGCTGCTGGGACTCTACATCAACGAGAAAAATGTAGGACTCATCAACCAGACTGTGGAGAGTCTGACTGAGTACTGCCAAGGTCCCTGTCATGAGAACCAGGTGATGAATATACGGATATATATAAAGTGCTGTGAAAAAGTATTTGCCTCCTTCCTGATTTCCTATATTTTGCATATCTGTCACACTGAATGGTTTCATATCTTCATGAAGATGTCATATAAGACAAAGAGTACGCAAGTAAACACAAAATATAGTTTTTAAATGATCATTGCATTTATTGTAAGAAAAAAAAGGTTATCAAACACTCAGATCGCCCGTGTGAAAAAGTAATTGCCGCCCTGTACTTAACTTGTTGCACCATGTTCAGCAGCAACAACTGCAACCAAACGCTTCCTGTAACTGGAGATCAGTCTTTCATATCGCAGCGGGGGAATTTTGCCCCTCTCTTCTTTGCAGAAATGCTGCAATTTGGCGACATTAGAGGGTTTCTGAACATGAACAGCTTTTTTAAGGTCCTGCCACAGCGTCTCAGTGGAATTCAAGCCAGAAGATGGACTACACCACTGCAAAAGTCCACCTCAGTCTTTCTGAGGTGGACTTAGTTAACGTTTTGTTTTGGATTTTTGTCCTGCTGCATCACCCAATTATGCTTCAGCTTTAGATCACTGATGACCATACACTGGTCGAGAGCAGAATTCATGGTTCCCTCAATGATGGCATGTCTTCCAGGCCGTGAGGCAGTAAAGCATCCTCACACCATCACACTGCCACCACCATGGTTGACCTTTGGCACAATATTTTTTTGTTGTGAAATGATCAGACATAACAGGACCAGTATCTTCCAGAGAGTTCCACTCATCTGTCCACAGAACATTATCTCAAATGTAAAAAGTCGTCCATTAATTCCATTTTTGCGCGGTCTCTTTCTGATTCTTGAGCCTCAGCTGAGGCCACAGAATCCTGCAGCTCTTTAGATGTTATCCAGGGTGTTACCGCACACTTCCTGGAAGAGTAGTCGCTGCGCCCCTGGAGGTAGGCCGGTCACTACTGGGAAGATGCTGCTGGGTAGATTTGGAGATAATGGCTCTGACGTGGTTCGCTGAAATCCCAGAGCTTTAGAAATGGCTTTGTAACCGTTTTCAGGCTAATGAGGCTCAACAACTTTTTTTTCTCATCTCTTTTGATTGTAGCATAGTGAGCTACTTGTTTACAACTTGCAGCCTACTTCACCTTGTGTCTGCTCTTTGTTAATTGATTGAGTCATTATGTGGATAATTACTTTTTCACACAGGGTTAGTTGGTGTTGGATGACTTTTTTTTTCCTTAAATAAATAAACTCTGTTTGCTTCGGTTCTTGGTCTTATTTTGTATGAAGCTTTGAAACAAGATTAAGTGCAATAAATATTCAAATACACACACACACACACATTTACACACACACAAACACACACACAAACACACACACCAAACAATTTATGTAAGCTAGCTCACACTTTTCTTCACACTCTTCTTCTTCTTCATTTTTTTTTTTTTTATGCCATCATACTCCTCTGGTTGATTATACTGGATGGCTGCTCAAGTTTGCATATGTTCTGAAATTTGTTGAAATTTTGTTTAAAACTTTTCTTTCACTTGCTTGTTCAAATATGGCTTCTTTTGACACCGTATCAGATTATCTCCATTGTAAATGTAGCTGGTGTCTTCACTTCAGTAGTCGTGGGGTGGTCTTGTTTGGCAGTGCTCTAATTAGGCCTGTACATGTTTTGTTCACAAGCTTAGCTCTAGTCAGGCTCCAGCACTCAGCTCTAGTGCTGAGACCAAGCTATGTGGCTGCTGCTCCTCCTTCAACCGTGCAACCTCAGCCCTCTCTGGGCACCGTGCCCATGTTTGTTCTTCCGGGCGGATTAGCGCTGTTTGGTCTTTTCACATGATGGTGACACCCTCTGTTCCTGCTACAGTGAGGGCACTTTGTGGCAAATATGAAACTGGAATGACTAAACACGCAACTGGCTAAGTACAGTAGGTGTGCTGGAATGAATAGGTCTTAGTTTTAGAGTTGATTTCACCCCTCAAACAGTTCTGGAGGGTAAACTGAGATTGAAGAAAAGTTTTTGTCCTCATGTATACTTCAAGTAAAGGTGGAGTTATTGTAAGTCGGCAGTGCTTAAAATTACTTTCTTTTTCACTTCCGTTTCCTTCATTTGTCTTACTCAGAATTGCATCGCCACTCATGAATGCAATGGTATCGATATTATCATCGCCCTCATCCTCAATGATATCAACCCCCTTGGCAAGAAGAGGATGGACCTTGTTCTTGAACTCAAAGTGAGAATATTACCAATTTCTGCTGATAATATCTGACACTGAATATCAGCGTAGCTGTGTATTCTACCATCCTGAAAAAGATTGAGCTAATAGAGAAAATGAATGAATGCTTATTCTGTCAACACATCATTATCCATTCTGTCTCCTCTCCTGCAAGAATAATGCCTCCAAACTTCTCCTTGCCATTATGGAGAGTCGCCATGACAGTGAGAATGCTGAGAGGATACTCTACAACATGAGGCCAAAGGAGCTGGTGTGTATGTTAACACTTTGATACAAACCATTGCACTGCATTGAAAGGGCATCCTCTGACAGTCTGCCTTCTTGCAGGTGGAAGTGATCAAGAAGGCGTACATGCAGGGTGAGATCGAGGTGGAGGTCTCCGAGGATGGTGAGGATGGGGAAGAAGAGCATTCGGCCTCTCCACGCAATGTTGGTCATAATATCTACATCTTGGCACATCAAGTAAGCTACCACCTGTTCATAGCTCTGGTATGGACACAGCTTGGTTTGGGCTTAATTTAGGGTAATTTTAGTTTGGTTAGGGCTCAGGCTGAGTGGCATGACACTGACTATTCACAGGCAGAGCCAGCGAGCAGAACAGTTTGCTCTGGTTTGTAATCCTATAGGGCCTCAGCAGCCATTGGCACATTTAATAAATTATATTATAGCCTATAATAGCAATATTGGCTCTACATTATTGTTATAGGCAGTAGCCTGTTTTAATAACAGTCAGTCCTCTTGATTCCTGATGATTCCTGCCTCTCTGGGAATGAGACTCCACCATCCTCTCTGTTAAAAACTGTATCACAGCCGGTAGGATTATGAGGGGGAAAAAGTGTGACATCATTGTCTAGCAGCAAAAATAATTAATGCCTATTTTGGGCTCCAGTTGGGTTCAGGCTAAGAAAAAGCTGTTATCTTTCAGGTTTGGGTTGGGTTTGGACAGAACTTCTTCAGACAAAGTTCAGGTCGGGCTTGGAAATTTGGACCCGAGTTAAGCTCTAGACAAAGCCACACCCATGAGCAAATGCCGCAACCCGTTCATGGCCACATAACATACATGGCCGATAGATTTTCAGTGGCTGCTATTGTCACTCTTATGTCACTCTTACTTTATGTGCCATTTCCTATGGCTCCTAAAGGCATGTTATATCAGAGACCAGCCACACTGTGTTCATATCCTCTTTTTCAACCCTGAGGCTGTATGCTGCTCAATAGTCTCTTCAAGCCATGATCTAGGTTAACAATAATTATAGTTACATAATATACATTGTCAATCCAGAGCCATCACGCCCTACAGCCTCGTGGATGAATGAACTATGCATCTTGCGTCTAAAGACACAAAAGAAGCATGTGCTGTACCTTCCTGTAAAATACCCGCAAGGTTAAATTGTCTCGGTTTTGCACATGACAAGTGAAACTCTGTGCAAACCTGTCTGACAGGGAGAAAAATCTTTATGCTTGCTGAAGCTGGTGATTTTCGCCCTGTGATTTGCTTATCATTGATTTGATGGTCATTTCAGTTAGCCCGTCACAATAAGGAGCTGCAGGCTATGCTGAAGCCAGGTGGCACCTACGGGGAAGGTGACGAGGCTCTGGAGTTCTATGCCAAACACACAGCTCAGATTGAGGTCAGTTTTTTTGCCCTTGCCGCAACTGGACTGTGTCATTTTGTTTATGTCCCTGCTTTCCTATGTTGTTTTATATCCCTTTTTTAAGTGAAATGGTTTGCATTTACACTCTCTGAGATCATTATCTCGCTCACACATTAACTGGAGATGATTGCAACATGTCTTTTGGCATTGGTGTTGACCATAGGCATGTGATAGTGTTTTTCTTGGCCTGCTCTTGAGTTTCATATTGTACTTTGTCAAGATGACAAGCACCCTTGGCATGTTTGCACGTTCTCCGGTGTGTGTTCAAAGACGAGAAAGAATGCTGGTTGTTTACAGTTCGCAGAACTTTGAAGCAAGAATTTATTGGCTCAGATTATCAGCCACCTTTGCAAAGCAAACATCCCTGCCATTGTTACTGCAAAACAAATTTTATACCAATGCCAAGTAACCAGTGAGACCAGTGAGAGCTGCACATAATATATAAACACTGTAGACCTTAGAGAACCTTATGAAAGTCAATGCAAGGCCTTGGGTTATCTGCCCACCCCAGTGACAGCGGGTGTGTGATGGGTGGCTGCTGCTGTGGTTGTGTCCAGATTGTGCGGCAGGATCGCACCATGGAGCAGATAGTCTTTCCCGTGCCCAACATCTGCGAGTTCCTCACCCAAGAGTCCAAGCTGCGTGTCTACTACACCACAGAGCGGGATGAGCAAGGCAGCAAGATCAATGACTTCTTCCTGCGCTCTGAGGACCTCTTCAATGAGATGAACTGGCAGAAGAAGCTGCGAGGTACTCAAGAGGCTACTGGTAACGCAAACACAGTTCCCTGTGCGTCCTTCTCCCTACTTCTCTATCTTTTAGTAGATGCTTTACACGCCCCTTCTCCTGGCATCCCTCCAGGCCACTAAACATCCTCCCTGTATGGGACACACACATATACTGTATACTCCCCTTTCTTTAACTCTGAAGCCTGGAGAGATGGAAGGGGAGAAGGGCATGTAAACCTTGATAAGCAGTTTATCAACTTATTTAAATTAGACTATAGTATAAGTTTAATAACTAAAGGCTAAGATGGGTGGAGATTTTATACTCTATAAAGTTGAAATGAAATGTTTTCCACTCAAAAGAGAGTGATGCCAGGTATGTGACTGTGACTTGGTGTATTCTTAGCATGGTAGGTGTGTTCACTTTGCACATGCTGCAAGCCCAAACAAAAGCATTTGCTCTCTCTGGAATGTACACACAACTACTGTACTTTTTTGCATCTGCATATTTTTAAAGGAGCAAGGCAAGTCGTTTCTTTGAAAAAGCAAGGGAAACACAGAGGATCACAAAAGTAGGAGAGAGAGACAGGAGAAAAAGGTTTGGTAGGACTGAACCCAGCCAATGGGGGTTGGCTACATGTGGTCTTCTTAACCTTTGCATTATTGTTATTTTTATTTCCTCGCTGTAGAAGAAGGACAGAATTGGTATGACGTGTTTTCTACTCTGAGCAGAACACATGACTTTACATAGCTATCTGCCTACAGACCTGTTTGGTCCTAGACTGAAGGATAGTGGAACATTTGGTCTTGAGTAAGAGCAGTACAGTTAGATAGGTGAGCAGCGGAGCTACTACTATATTCTGGCATTTTTACTTTATTGTGCAGTCAGTCTAGATAGAAAAGAAGGATGGGAGCAAAAGAGGGAGATGATGTGACAAAGGCCCTGGGCTTGATTCAAACCTAGATTATTCAAACCTAGATGTGTGCCTTAGCCAACTATGTAACCAGGACGCCCCAAAGACTGTCCCCAATCTTAATGGGATTAATGGGACAGCCCAGGTTGCTCCAACTACCCGCCATTTTGAGGTCACTTTCAGTCTACTAGTCTACGCATTCTTTACTTTTGGCATGGCACTGCTGGGGAGAAATGTAGTCAAGGTAGCAGAGATAGGGAGCTTGCAGGGCAGCACCGTGCCACAGGTGTGTAATTGGGAGGAGGAAGAGGCAAACATAGGATAAATAGGTCTCTTAGCACCATGTGGCACAGTGGTAGCCATGTGTTGAGAAGAGGAACAAATCTTAATTAGCTGTTGCAAGAGAGTCATGTGAAGTGAAATTGCAAAGTGTATTCTCATGATGACTACTCCTCGATTTAACCTTTTTTCACAAATGTCACATCCCCTTGTGGTCCAGACTCAAACCCTATTCTAGCTTCTCCTCCAGCAGGGCACGTCCCCATTGACCCCCCACCTCCCTCCCTCCCCCTCAGCCAGTGCAGTTAAGTGTGACTGCTCTCTTTGTCTCCTTAATGGGAGCATGTTGTGTCCTGTCCCTTGGCCAGGCCTGCAGAAGGTGGTCTGTGTATACTATGTCAACACGTGACAGCACTGCCTCTCTCTTATCTGAATGAATCAGCACAGCCGGAGACAATGTTGTTCCGTTGCTGCTCACCACCACTTATGAATGTGGTGACTTCTGTTTCTAAAAGTCCCCACCCTCACTTCTTCTTTTCTAATGAACAGCCTGGCTCAAAAATAGCATCAGCCGTGACACTGATCTCCTGACCACTGTCTTTGTAGGCTGTGTGTGTGTGATGTGTGTGCGCACATGCATGCACACACGCATATGTGTATGCATGCATGTTCATGTGCTTACAGCAATTACTATTCTCCTGAATCTGTAAATCGCGTAGTGCATGTAAAATGTGCATGACAGTTGACGTTGCATCTTTTGAAACAATCGGTTTAGGTTTTGCCTGAATCTTAGCCTTCACTTACAGTTGTCTCATCCTTTGTGTGCAATTTTGGTTGTTTTCATGGAATTTAAAGCCACACACACATCGCACTTGTTTTAACTCCCCTCGGTTAAATTGTGTTTCACTCCAAATTTACCACGTCTTTATGGCTTTATGGTTATGAGCTGACATCATAGCTGGTAAACGGCGAAGACCACAATCTGTTTTAAAACTAAAAGCTGTCTGTTCTGTGGAGAACAATGTGAGAACAATGTGAGAACATGTGGCGCGGGGATTTTTGCACTATCTTGAACGATCTACTAACTACTATCTTTGAGTCAACCATACCATCAGATTATTTTCTAATTCATTAGGGGACAGAACATTTACATTTATCTTTGGTGTGAAACAATGATCAGTCACCATGTGTTTTACTTTTCCTTTAAGGTGATGTGTTCTGCGACATTGTTGGAGGAATGCTATCTCATGTATTATTGCACAGGAAATTTAGAGCTGAATGCATGATATCTGAGTGCTACATTGCTGTTTGTTTTGGAGGACAGTGCAATGACCCTGCCACCCTGCTCCACCTCTCTCTCCTCCAGCCCAGCCAATCCTCTACTGGTGCTCCAGGAACATGTCCTTCTGGAGCAGCATCTCCTTCAACCTGGCCGTGCTCATGAACCTGCTCGTGGCCTTCTTCTACCCTCTGGAGGGTGTCCGCGGAGGTCAGTCAGCCAACATCTTCACCTTTTCAACCTCCGCCTCCCTCCTCTCCCTTCAGCCCCTCCCCACGTGAAGAATCAGCAGACTGTGTTAAGTTTAAGCAGGCCAGTTCATGATCTCTGTATGTGTGATGTGGTTAATGCAGTGAGTGTGACTATTACAAAACAGGAAATGGGACCAAGTGGCACAAACAGGGACTGTTCATACAAAGAAAGGGGTTGAGCAGAAGGCATTACAGTAAATATTACACATTGCCGCAAACTTGGGCTGAAATGCTGAATAAGACAAGAAACTGGGTCAGTACTGTTAATCTTTCTCCCTTCCCATAGGTCTTGTGATTTCATTCCATACTGCCAAACTGTAAGATCTTAGTCAGTTGACAGACTCATGCTGAATTGCTCATATTGAGGATTACTTTGCCTGCAGCCTGTTTACACAGATTACAGGAGTTTTTTTCCACAGTAGTAGATTTTATATAATCCAATTCATGCAGCTTACTAGATGACTAAGTGGAATGTTGCTCCATTGCTATAGTGTGATAATACATATGCCTCAAGATGACACTTTCTGGACACGTCAAACAATAACAATAGCAGTCTGAGTTGGGCTTTTAGCAGACTGGCCCTGATTGAAGAATCACTCAGCCAGTTTTTGTCATTCTGTAATATTATTACTTATTTCTGTAGAACAGTCTATCCTCCCAGTGCCTGTGGTTTGGGTGTAGCCTCACACCTCCCCAAACCAAAGTGAGTTTCACCACAACTAGAGGTGTCATGAGAAAGAAATCCTAGCTGACGGGTAGGATCTCGAATTCAATACCTTCACCAGAGGACCCAGTCAGATTTGCTCTCAATTAGGTCCTGACCTGTTTACTGACACCTTTTCGGATCTTAGCATTGACACATCACACTGTAAATTACTGAGATTTATGATAGCATTTCCCAAGTTCCTGTTTTTATTCGGTACTTTACTAAAGTTTTTGTTTTGTTTTGTTTTGTTTTTTGTTATGTTTTGTGTTGTTTTTTTTATATGTGTGTGTCAATGGGGAGTATTTTATTTTTTTTATTGTGTGAACCACTCTGTGTTACGTTATAAAAAGTGCAATACAAATATAGGCTGATTGATTGAATCTGATTAACAGGTCACCAGATTTCCAATCTCATTCTTTCACTGGCTCTGGCTTTGACTCGTCCTCTCCTCCATATTTATCACTTCTATTAATTAGGTGACTGTG
>OMLB01008191.1:1710-16544 GCA_900302555.1 Myripristis jacobus | reverse complement strand
TGTATACTGTGGCCTCCACATAATGCCAGATTTGCTAACAGGAAACATAACACTGTGACACTGACTGTGGTGTTTGGTATACGGTGGAAAATGACACCTGCCTGATAACAGGGCGGATCAGGCCTTATTTAATTTCACTCTTGCGTAATGTCAAACAAACCATCCTTTACAACTCTGAACAGCCTCCATCTAAGTATAAACAGTTCTGGAGGCATGACCGGAGAAATGACAATTAAATTTACTCAGCTAACAAAGTCTTTGAAGTTAAATTACAGTTGAAAAGTCAACTATGTTTGAGCTACAGCCTAACTGCTACACACTAACATCCAAACTACATTGCTCCATTGTGGCTATTTTAAAGTCCGATTGGAGCATAAATACCCATAGATGCTCAAGGGTGCATTGTGAGAGAGAAAAAATAATGAGTTAGAATTTATGGTTTCAGATCAAATCAAAATTATAACTGACAAAAAAAAACAAAAAACCTTTCAAGCATTTTTGCACCACTGGCTCCATTCGTCCATACAACACTTTACTCCAAGGCAACATGTTTCAAAATGTATTCAGCAGATTGCCATGAAATTTGGTGACCACATTCATGCTCCTCAGAGAATGAACCCTGATAGTTTTGGTGATCTCATAACCCTTCCCTCTAGCGCCAACGTTAGGCACAATTTTGGCTTGTATTCAATATGGTCCTCAGGAGGTGAACCATATCGGTTTGGTGACCTCTTGGCTTCTTCTCTAGTGCCACCATCTGGCCACAATTTCACCGTTGCACACAAGACATCACAAAATGTGCTCGTACTCCACAAAAGAAGATTCCTCTTGATTTTGTCAACCCTATGGGACTTTCCTCTAGCACCACTCACAGGCCAAATACATATCTCTAAATGGATGCATTGCCAAGTCATTTGCTGAGTGCACTCATGCTTCCCAGGAAGTGAACCCTGTCAGTAGTGGTGACACCTTAACTTTCTGTCTAGTGCCACCCTTAACCCAAAAGGTAAAAATTCTCAAATTTGTCCACAGGGCAAAATCTATAGGGCAGATTGCCATGAAATTATGTGAGCACTTTTATGGTTCCCAGAGGGGGAATCTTGTCAGTTTTGGTGAGCATGACCTTTATTGTAGCATTACTCTCATGCCAAAATGTATAAACTGCCTGAACATGCACAGAGCCACTGGAGCTAGTAGCGGAGAGCCCCCAGTTTTTTAAGCTACATGCCACAAAGCTGAAACAGAAAAACACTGACTTCTGTGTGATTTTTTAAATATAGTTGATAAAGAAATATGCATTCAGACAGCTCTCCAGTCCTGAGTGCAGTCAGTAGCGCAGTGATCAAAAATGGTGTAACCAAAACAATTATTTTACCAGGAATGGCTTAGATAAAAACAGACATAAGTCACCCACTCTGTGGGATGCACATGTTTGACCTCACTTAGAGGTTAATAGGTCCATGCTGGGATCCAGACTGGACCTATTAACCCCTGGTTGGTCTGTTTCTGGTCATGTGTACCAAATTTACAACTTAAGGTCACAAAAATCTGTGTGATGCTGGCTCACAAAGGGAAACGGATTGCTTCAGTAGTATGAATCTCATCATTCAAGGGATCTTAATAAAAATGACACTGATAAATGGTACTGATTCCTGCATGTGAGGAAAGGAATGACTGACAGAACTGGTCATGTTTTTACGTGGAGTTTCAGTTTTCTGTTGGTTTTGTTGTCTCTGATTCCTTTCCTTTTTTCTCAGTTCTCCTTGAGGGCAGTATTTGTGGTGATGTGAAAAGCCACAGCCATTAAGGCCTCTATTGTTCCAGCGCAGAGTTGCAAAGAGAAGACACACATTGTGACTCGCATAAACTTTCAATTGTTCTGTCTGGGGTCAAGCGGTGAGATCGCTTTTGTTTGAACTTCCTCAGCGCTGTATAGAGGAGAAAAAAAGAAGTTGTTAGCTTAGTGCTAGAAGCCTGCATGTTGTTTTCGGTGTCAAAGGTCTCTTGAGAGCTTAGCAGTTCATTCCAGGACATGTCAGTCAGTGTGAGATGGGGTAAGTGATGTTGGCTTCGAAATCAAGCGAGTTATCATGTGAATGAGAAAACAAATATGCGGCCACCGTTATTGTACAATGGTGAATATTTAACACATGCACAGAAACATAAACACACACACACAATTTACTTTGGTCTGGATGCATATGAGCTCAGATGTCAGTGGTTAATATTCAAGCCAACTGCTTGTAAACCTGAAATAAACCAGAGCACTCCAGTGAACTTTGTCCAATGCATGCCAAGCTTTTCATGATTTTTTTACATAGAGACATTTTCATAGCTTTAAAAAGAGCGCTTCATTGGTGAAGCACACAGACACAATTTAACCATAAAATCGCGTTAAACATTATTGTTTCAAGTGCATGACTCATTCACATGACTGATGGTGGATATTTCCTTGAGGTTATTTGTTTTGGCCAAGGCTACAATTTGGAAATGTGCCCTGTATTGGGCAGATGTGCTGAAGTCCAAAGAATAAGCAGCTTAAATAGTCCCAGGCTATAGACCTTCTATAGGTTACTGGTCTGGTCCAAGTCAGCCTGTCCCACAAGGTCCTTGTATGGGGTCAGGTAAACCCAGACCAGCATGTTTACAGTGCCAGGGCCTCCAGTCCCAAATGCCTTCCTGAAAGTGACCATGCAAGAAAGAGGAGACAGTAATATGTGCTGCCTGTGAGTAGCACAGAAGAAGCTGGCATAAAGTAACCACAAGAAAAACTTAAACTTAAAACTCCCTTTTTGCACAGTGCAGCCAAGCACAAGACCCTAAAATCTACTTTGAATTTGGTTTGGTGTAAGGGAAGAGTGATAGGTCAGTCTCTCAGCCTCTCATCGCTGCAGAGTAAGCTAGTAAGAGAGAGATGAATGGCCTCAGACTGTAGGTGTCTGTGACGTCCAAGCTGCCGCGTCTGGCTTGGCTGCCAAGCCCAAGCACCCCGGCAGGCTGTTAGGCTGCAGAACCGAGGATCAGTGTTGGACCATCCCTCATGAATTTAGCTCGAGCCAAGAGTATTTTTAGCCAGCCAGAGTTATGTAACGAGTACCTGTCATGTGATCTCCACACAGAGAGGCAAGAAGGAGGCCTCAGAAGGGAGGGGATGGGAGAGCAGCGGGAGGCGGTCAAAGTATCATCCTTGGTGTCTCAGAGTACAGAAAACCTGACTGATCTAATTTCCAACTTGACAAATGCACAGGTGTTCACACGCACAGGAGTTAAATTATTATTAACAAAGTAATTCTGGCCTTCCACTACGTGCAGATCCGGACTTGGCATTGAGTTAATGCCTGGTGAGCTCATGATAATGCTTCACTGAGCTATAATGATTGATGTGTCACACTTGCTGTTATGTAAAAACAAACACACGCACACACACACACAGAGAGAGAGAGAGAGAGAGAGACCTACAAAGAGCTTTGCCTGAATGAACATATCAGGGCAAAACTGTTGGCTTGATGGGTGAAAGTGCTGAAAAGGGATATTCCAGGAGGCTTGGAGGATACCGTTTTTCTGATAATGCATGGTGCACTTCAATAAAAGATTATTTACAACTGATGGATAAGTCTGCTTGTTCCTCTGTCTGACTTCCTCCTTGTTCAGTTTACCGCTATATCATGAATGCTATGCACAAAATGTTAAAAGCTGTCATATTTGTCTGACATTAAAGCTTGAGGGAAATAAGAGAAGAAAAAATGAAATCCCCCTTATTTAAAAAAAGCACTCTTATCATGGCAGCAAACTGATTGAATGAGTAACTGATTGAGTGTGAACCAAGACCCAAGTAGGAAGAGCACATATAATCAGCATACGATTGCTGGGTACTGTAAAACTGTGCATTCATGGTGTTAATGTCACTCAATGAAAATTGAGACAATTTTGGAACCTGATTGAAAATTTGCAGCTAACGTACGAATAAATTGTTCAGTAGAGAGCACAGAAAAGCCGTGGTTTATTTAGTTATTATGGACTTTGAGGTCTCACTCCTGACTGACTGAAATCAATTTGTGTCTTGATAACCACGGTTCTATGAAACAAGCGCTAAGTATCGGCTTTGATAGGCTTGTACCTGTCCCTCAGACAAGTCCTTACTCCTCCTCTTCACTCCCCCTCCCCGGTCCTGCAGGTACCCTGGAGCCCCATCTGTCTGCCCTGCTGTGGATGGCCATGCTGGTGTCCCTGGCTATTGTCATCGTCTTACCCCAGCCCCATGGCATCCGGGCACTCATTGCCTCCACTATCTTGCGCCTCATCTTCTCTGTAGGCCTTGAGCCCACCCTCCTCCTGCTGGGTGTTTTCAATGTGAGTGTGTTTATATGTTCAGATAGGCAGGTGTGCATTTATGTGTCTCAGTGTGAAAGCAGACCTCTGGTGACAAGATTTTTTTTGAGGCAGCCTCCTGTGACCCCAGCCTCAGGCTCAGTGTCACTTGTAGCTGGTTCATGTTGGGGTGCAAGTCCCAGGGATACACCACTGTGATATTTGGTTTTCAGTCACATTTGGTTAAACTAAGTAAGTTTACAGTCATGTAAAAGGGCAGGGTTACATCTGTATTTTCAGTGCAACTTGGCACATCCAGTGACCCTAGCACACTTTGACTTTCAGATGTGTAAACTCTCAGATTGGATCTTGGTCACATCAAAATCCAATCTCAAAATCCACATTTTGAGGTTGCCTGGCTCACATTCCTGTATTGAATCCCAGTCGTGTGTGGACATACGTCCCTAAAGCTGCAATCTGTATATTGCAAGTAATGTCACGTCCCAACTGATGTTGCCTCCTGTTAGCTTCTGCATTCCTTGTGTTCGACAGTCAAGGATTGATGGAGGAAAACAAAGCATGTGGTGTAGCCGAAAAAAACAGTACAACAGTACAGTTCCTCATTCAAAAGTTATTCACCCACCCCCTCCCCCCACACACAATGTCTGAGAAGACCCCAGAGGGGATGAATTCCCACAAGTGTTGTCTGTGTTCTCAGGACAATTTTTCCTTCTCCACTAGAACTAAAAGAGCACTGTGGAATATGAGGAAATTGGTATAAAGCATAAACTTGTGCTGCGCTCTGTTACTAAAAAGGCACAAAATCAAGAGCAAAGGCTAACATGATTTGCAGACAGTGCGTGATTTTTTTTAAAAAAATTTATTATGCAGGAAAACAAATCTGATCTCATCTCTGACCACAGAGGTTGCATGCGAGTGTCATGTGCACACATCAATCAGACCTGATCTGACATGCAGTTGCAGATGAAACCCTGCCCTAAGTGCTCTGCACAATGAGCATTTTGAAATCCATCCCCTCTTTTTGAACATGTATTAAAGCATCTTGTCATGGTTGCTCTGTCTCTATGATGTTTCTACTGTATGTATCCCTTGTTCTTCAGTTATGTAATAAGGTCATCTTCCTAATGAGCTTTGTGGGGAACCGGGGAACCTTCACGCGGGGCTACAAAGCCATGATCATGGATGTGGAGTTCCTGTATCACCTCCTCTACCTGATCATTTGTGGCCTGGGGGTCTTTGTCCATGTCTTCTTTTACAGCCTGCTGGTGAGCTCACACACGTGTGCAAGAATGTTCACACACACATACACCAACTCACACAATATAATATCTGAATACATATGAAAGCACAAGCATGTACGCAAAAGTTAGTGGTAACAGTGAGAGAGCCCAACTGATTTTACATGGAAATACAGCCAAATGCAATACTCATTGTAGCCTCATACCATTCATGTATTTTCACTCCAAGCCAGTGGAAACACATGAAGATGAAAGGGGTAATTGTAACCTTGGGAAACAGGAAATAGCAGGAACAGAATCTCAGATCTGCAACAATGGCTGAAGGAGCAACAAAGGTGGCTGAGGGAATACAAAGATTTAGATACAGCCATTTGACTGGTCATGAAGGCAAGGGAAGTTTTCTTTATGGATAGAACCTTTCAAACACAAGGCAATTCAAAGTGCTTCACAAAAAATTTAAGAGGACACAAAAACAAGATTTAAAGACACGGTTAAATAAAAGTAAAATAAAAAAGAATGAAAGGTATTGTCAAACAGTTAAGTTTTAAGCTTCAATTTGAGAGTTGGAGAGTTGAGACTTGGAGCAGACCTCAGATCTGCTGGAAGCTTGTTCTAGATATGTGGGGCATAGGAACTAGAAGCTGCTTCACCGTTTTTTATTTTGACCCTTTGCCTTGTAAACAAACCTCTCCCAGATGACCTGAGGGGTCTGGATGGTTCATAACATAGCAGCAGGGCAGAAATGGGCCTAAACCATTCAGCACGTTATAAACCAGCAGCACTATTTTAAAATCGATCCTCTGAGACACAGGAAGCTGGTGCAGTTATATGAGAACTGGAGTGATTTGCTCCACTTTCTGAGTTTTAGTAACGGCTGTAGCGGCACTGTTCTGAATTAGTTGCAGTTCCCTAACTGATTCTTTACAGAGGCATGTAAAGACACCATTACAATCAAGGCTACTAAAAATAAATGCTTGGACAAGTTTTTCTATATCCTGCGGAGACATAACTACTCTAATTATCGCTGTATTTTTAAGATTATGGATTAATTTTATTATTGGCTTAGTGTGGTTGTTAAAATTTAGGTCTGTTACCATTACTACACCAAGATTTCTGACTTGGTTTATAGTCTTAAATGATAGGGATTCAAGGTAAGCACTGCATTTGAAGACTGAAGGGGCAGTTAATACTATTCTCCAATCATACACACAAACTAACTCACTGAAATTTGCATAAACGCAGCTGGCCAATCAGGAAAGCCTGCCTAGTATGTGTGTGATCTGCACAGTATACAAGGCAGTGTAACAAGCTGCCGGCTTTCTGCTTCAGTGAACTGTGAGACAACAGCTCACTGGAAGCAAACGGTATCTCCAGCGTGTTGAAGGGACAAGAAAGAAGAATGGGAGCACCCTGCCTGCCCCTGGCTCGGTTGGTGTGCTGGGAAGGCATGCAGTCGTCACCATGCAGCATCTGCCAAGGGAATCCCCAATGCCAGACACCAGCCATGGCAGAATATTGCTCCAGTGTGTCGGAGAGCTGTATGACTGCTATGCTGAACTAGAAATTCTCCATCCCATGCCGGTTAGCAGTGATAGCATCGCCAAACCAATGGTGGAAACACTGGCGAGCAGGAGGAGGACCGGATGTCATCTATCTCCAGAGCATCACTATCCTCTGGGGTCCCACTGCTGATGTCCTCTGCCGGGACTTCCCGGCAGTCATGAGGCGCATTGGGGTAACTGCCCCCATCTACACCACCCCAGCCAGTCAGTGAGTCTCCAAGAAGGTTACTTTGGACCATCTCACCTGGCCCAGCCTGCCTTTATCCAGACATCCAGCCAGACATCTGGCAGTATGAGGAGATGTCCTGGGACAAGCTACTGAAAACCAAAGCTCCAGAGGCAGAGTTAGTGGGCTTCATCAGAGGAGGTTTCCTGCCCTGGCATGTCTCCTCTTCAATGCCCTCCTGCCCTCCACTCACGACTGACACAAGGGGTTTTACTCCTTGTACTTCTTGGGTCCCAAGAAGACGGGAGATTTCGGGCCCATTATGGATCTCCAGCTTCTAAACCAGTGTTTTGCCTGCAAAATGCTCCATATGTTAACCATAAAGAGGTTGCTGGAAATGGTGCACCCAACTGACTGGTTCACCACTATTGACCAGAGAGACACATACTTTCATGTTGAGGTGGCACCAAGACACAGGAAATTTCTGCATTTTGGATTTCAGGGAGTAGTGTACGAGTATAACAAACTACCGTTAGTCTACTCCCTGGCCCCCCGCCCTTTCAGCAAATGTGTGTATATGGCTCCAGGGCGTGAGAGTCTTCTTTTATCCAGATGATGTCATTGTCATGCCGAGGTCAAAGAATGGTGCATGTTGCACTAAGCCCAGTTGATCTTACACCTAACCAGGTTAGGATTTGTGATCAACTGGAAGAAGAGCACCCGCAGCCAAGCCAACAGGCAGCTTATCTGGGTGTCATGCTCAAACTCAGCCAAGATACAGGCTTTTCTGTTGGAACCCAGACAGACAGCCCAATAGTAGGCTGTATGCCAAATGCAGCAGGGTGTCGGTTGTGAGAAATTTGTGTTGGGATAGTTTGAGCCCCTTGGAAAAATAAAAGGGCTATGGTGATTAAGCCCTAGTCAGACAGGAGGCTGTTGTTTGATGGTAATGTCGTGCCAGGTTGTTGATTCATTGAGCTCGATCCAGTAGAGGGTAGAGCCTGTGTGAGATAGAACAAAGGTTATGATATTGTAGTCCCAGCTCTATAAGCACAGATGGATTTCTGTACCTATGGGTCTTTCTGCTCCTATACCACTTGCTGAGCCGGGCCGGCAGCTTGGTATGCTGCCTTATATACTGTGCAGACCATGTATACACTAGGCAGGCCATCCTGATTGGCCAACTGCGTTTATGCACATTTCACTGAGCTAGACTGTGCGTCTGATTGGAGGGACATATTACCCACAGAGTCGAGTAGAGGGATCAGCCTGTGCATAGAGAACTAGGGTTACACTATGATAACCTTCAGTACCCTACAACAAGTTCAGAAAAGGAAATTCATTTGCTTTTTCACATGGCTATATTAGCAGTTGCTATGACATTTTAGAAATGTAGACTGTCACACACTGCTTTGCAAAGTATTTGACTAGTTTGGTCAGAAAACATGTTACACTGAGGAGTCTTAGGTCAATGCAGTGCTTCGTTTTCTTAAGAAAATGTGTACTTATGTCAGTACAGCCCTGTCAGAATTTGTTTCCATTGCACGTACTGTATACCATGGTTATATTATACATAACATTCTCACATCTACACCCACACTACTCTCTGCAAGTTTACTGCACAGATAAACTCTGAACTCTTCTTCTTTCCCTGTGCCTCAGCTCTTTGACCTGGTGTACCGAGAAGAGACTCTGCTGAATGTAATAAAGAGTGTGACACGTAATGGTCGCTCCATCGTTCTGACAGCTGTGCTGGCTCTCATCCTCGTCTACCTCTTCTCTATTGTGGGCTACATTTTCTTCAAAGATGACTTCATCCTGGCTGTGGACAGGATACCTAACAAAACACTAGGTACCTTCAAATACAGGTTTCTTCTTATTCACTAACTGGAATGAACATAAATCACCTGCCCTCCCTGACCCTGACTGTCAAGCTGAGACTGAAAGACAGGTTGTTTTTCTGCTGCGCACACAAACATTGGATGTGAAAATTCATGAAGTCAAAGTCAAGATGGTCTCGCTACTTAAGGAATACGCCAGCATATTGGTGAAACAAGCTTTTGATCACCTACTTTTTTGCAAGAAAGGTTTCACCTTTGTGTGCCCTGTATAGTTCTTATGCCTTCACTTTTGAGATGGTATGAAGTTAGTTTGTACCATCGCCTAAACATAGAATGTTCATAATGTAAGCATCAAAAACTCAGACACATCAATTGAGCTGTTAAAATTTGAATCATGTGCAATGGCAAGTAGAGGAAATAGCTTATGTGCTCCCAAAAAGATCTCTTTCTTTAATAATTAGTCTCTTACCATGTCTTGTGTTCCCCATGGGTAGAACATGGAGCCAGTATGGTGGGAGAGTTCTTCTCTGGTGGAGTATGCCAGAGGGAAAATGGGGAGAACTGCTCAACAGAAGCCATGGTGGATGGTAGGTAGAAAAGAATGAAAGGTGACTTTGTGTTTGAGTGTGTGTGTGTGCGTGTGTGTGCGTGTGTGTGTGTGTGAGATTGGGGTGGAGGTTAGGGGATAGGGTCAAAGGGTTCCTCTGAGTTAGAATCCACGTGTTTATGCATGCGTCTCTTGAGATTCCCAAGTATTTGTGAGCGTGTGTTTACATCTGTGTACATGCATGCTCATGTGTGAAGGTTTTTATATCCTTATAGACGTCTGACTCAGCCAGTGAAGATTCTTCTCTGAGTCGTAGTGAGCTGTAAATCTGGGCGACCTGGTGATCATGGGATTAAGTCTGTCTGAGCTAACTGGGGGCTTGTGGGGAGTTGGGTGAAATACTGGGGACATGGACTTCTTGTGCGTCTAGGAGGACCAAGGCTAAGACCCGATGCAGGGGCCCAGAGTGGAAAGGTCAGGGATTAATTACCATCAGGCACAAGCAGGTCAGTGGGTCCACTCTGTGAGGGCGCAGGGGACTTCTCACTGCAAACAACAAATTCCAGCAAACCTAATGACCTCGATTGAAAACACTCCAATCAGAGATGAACCCATGCACCGCTATAATATGATCAGCCAACCTTGTTGAATTCTCACACTGTCTGCCTGACTCGGCTAGGCATCATTATCCATCACAACTATGCCGGCTAATTATGCTGGTCTGGTGATTTGTTTTTTGGATAATTCCCAGCATCTTCTGCGACTGGTTGGGTTTGATAAACATTTGCTGATCCAATAAATTAAATTGTTCATGATGAAACAAGAGCTTCACCATAGTGTCTTAGTAGTTTACAATGCTTGAATTCTCCCTCTTCTGGTGTAATTCTTAAACAAAGTTCTCCTTGGTCTATGTTGTGATGAATTCAGGTTTAACAGCATTGTTGGACAGAAAAAGGAATGTAGGCTCTTATACAGAGAGTCTTTTTATTTGGTGAAAAGAATTATCTGACACTTAATATGTCGATGTCTCCCCATAGCTGCCCTTGCCATCCAGCCCTCAGCGGTGGTGATCGAGGACAAGGAGCGAACGTGTGACTCACTGCTCATGTGCATCGTCACAGTCCTGAGTCACGGCCTGAGGAGCGGAGGAGGTGTCGGGGACGTCCTGCGGAAGCCATCCAAGGAGGTACAAACAACAGGGACCCCAAAACAAACACACGCCATCACAAGTGTAGATAGAGAATGTGAACTCAAAATTATTGTCCAGAAACTATAACTATCAGATCCATGGCACAATTATATCCAGCCTGCGAAATGATCCTGATCCTATATTAATTCTTATATTATACTAATCCTTTTTTTTTTTTAATTTCTAATTGGATTTGTGTGGCATTGATTTGCATGCATGTGTAAAAACATGTATGACTGTAGATTTCTCCTCAGCAAAATATCAGTTATCTGGTTAGTTTTTATGAAACTGTGATGAAACTGTTTGTCATTCTGAAAGGATTTGGTGTAAGCTTGCAGATACAATAAATTATGCCAGAAAAAAGGAATTCAGTGGACTTTTGGGGAGGAATTTTAAATGTAAAGTTCACATTTCTGTTTGAATTATTCTTTTTTACACAGGGCATATTTTGATCAAAACAATGACCACTTTGGGTCAAAAACATTCAAAAAATATAGGGCCCGTTTGGCCCTCAAATTGTTTGTGATTTTTTTTCAAATACAGAGAATTTCCTTAATGTATATATCCATTTTTTTCTAACTTAAGAATTACACAATATCTTTAACACAGTGAGCAAAAGATGGAGCTGACATGTTGGCTGCACATCAGGAGGTTCAGGCACCTGGCATGGAGTGCTATGAAAACTATAATCACAAAGGCCCTTCCCAGCAGAGAAATGTAGACATCCTCTGCTACTAGGCCAAAGAGGTCAGGTAACCTACTGGGCCAGGGGCCATAATAACTCCAAACATGCCAAAGTAAGCACTGAAGACTTCAGAGATAAGACATGCCTGAACAATGTCAGAATATGTGCAATAAATCAGCAGTTTGAGCCCTACAATGAGTGCACAGTGTATAAACATTTCAGATCTACTCATATTAGTGTATCAAGGCATCATTTTGTTTTTTGTTTGTTTATTTTTGGGCTGTTCATCAGTTTCCTCTAGATGTATCTTCTGCCATTTTTCACATGTATTATCACCTCGGCCTCAACAGGAGCCCTTGTTTGCTGCCAGAGTGATCTACGACCTGCTCTTCTTCTTCATGGTCATCATTATCGTCCTCAATCTTATCTTTGGTGTCATCATTGACACCTTCGCAGACCTGAGAAGCGAGAAGCAGAAAAAGGAAGAAGTCCTGAAGACAACATGTTTTATTTGTGGTGAGGAATCAGACAGAGATGCTTTTTTTTTTTCGTATTTTCCTGCAAGGTGAAACTCTGAATTTGTGTCTTGTTTATATTTTCTGTCAATGTCTGGTTTGACAATAATCAATCAGAGCTATTTTGGCTGTTCAACATTATACAACAGACACAAGGGGTCTGATGTAAGCAGGGCTTTTTCATGTGAAAACATGACAAATACTGTCTGGTCTTATTTATCAAATGGCTGCACTGCAGGTTTGCATTAGTGAAATTAGATAAAAGTGACACTGCCAAAAAGTCCATGTTTGGCCTAATGTATATCTCTTTTAGGGTTATCTGATGTAGGACTGTAAAAATACGCAAAGAGGGAACAGAAATTGACTCAAATGACTCGCTAAAGCTGATTTATCATGATCAGTGGCTGGTGCAGCGAAATAACAGCTTTTGAAAAGCAGTCTTAAGCAGTCCTCATTTGCAGCACCTTTGACAGTGTTTAAACTTATCTCTTATCTCTGTCTTATCAATTCGACCTGGTGCTGGAGATGCCTTCTCACCAGTGTTGGCTGCGCTCTCGGGGCCATGTTTCCCTCTCCACTGGGACCTACAGAGCACTGCTGAAAATACGGAGGGGAAAAAAAGAGCAAAAGCTTGTCTGGCCAACAGAGACATGTTTCTTGATTATAATATTGTATTTTTCGATGCTTCTGTCTCTGTTGCTGAGAGCCATGTTGTTTTCCAGTCATGCTCCAGACACATATTCCAGCGGCCAGGTATTAGCAGCGGTGAATTCAAATTAAGTAAAATGCAGCTGTACTCATTAATATAATCAGTCTGGGTAAATCACCGGCTAAATTGAGAAATGGTGGCGATGCACAATTCAGTGGCCCGAGCAGTAATTTGTAGCATGATTAATAAATCAGCCCCTATGTGTGGTCAATATTCTACGGTTCTACCTACTGACCCTTGTTGCATGTCTTTCCCTTTCTTTCTCCCAGTTTCACTCGAGAGTAGTTTTCACTTCATAGTATTTAATGAAGCAGGAATGCCTTAAAACTGTCATCACATGAAGAGTAAAATTGATGCTTGGTACAGTGCAGCAGTGAGCCTGCATTACAGTGAGCAGGCATCAGTGCTGAGATTTGCATATGATTTAAGAAAGCAAAGGAGTGGTCTGGTCTGAACACGCTCTTGTATGAGCGTGCGATTGCAGTGTTGCAGCTTCGCATCAGGGCACCTTGCAAAATGGGGGCTGTTTTTCTAAGTAGAGTAAACAACGAAACGCCTCCTCTTCCCAGAATGGCTGGTTAGTCATGGCAGGTGCTGCTGTGGAGGAGGAGTGCTTCTTCCTGTTGCCATATGGGTCTTGACCATGTTAGACTGTACACTCACTAAGACACGAATCTCCTGTCAGTGGAACACAGTGTCACTTATTGGTACTGCATCTCAACTGTCATTAGTCATTTCTGGTCATTCCTAGTTTGTGTTAGGTATTGCTGTTTAGGTGGTTATTCCTCTTTTGCAAATGCAGCGTGGGCAGATATATGGATCGCAGGTCTCTATTGCATGCAACTGCGTTTGCATGTGAAAGCTTTAGTACTCAAGTAAAAACATGCAATGTGTAAACATTTTTAGGCAGTACAAACTCTGACGTTTGCCCCATCCGTTCCCTCATGACCCTACTTCCTCTTGTTTTTGTTGTACAGTCATCCTTACAATGGTCACAAATAGAGGGATTAAGTCATTGTTGCCACACCAAGTGTATTTGTTTAGAGCGTTTACATGCAATGTGATTAACAGCAATATGTGTGTTTGTGTGTGCCTTTCTGTGTGTGACCCTGTGTCCTTTCGTTCCCAGGTTTGGAGAGGGACAAGTTTGACAATAAGACCGTGACCTTTGAGGAGCACATCAAAGTTGAACACAACATGTGGCACTACCTGTTCTTCATTGTCCTGGTTAAGGTGAAGGACTCCACGGAGTACACCGGCCCTGAGAGTTACGTGGCCGAGATGATCAGGGTAAGAATATCGTCATTCACATGCCCTTCACATTTTGACTGATCAGTCTTCCTACATTCAACCACAGACTTTGTCATGCAAAATAACAAGAGCAGCATTTAGTAGGTGTAACACGGAGAGGATGAGTTCATTACGTGGCTAAATAAAACATATGGGCTCCTCAGTCCCCCCCTCTTCTCCAGCCTTGAAAAATGTAGCTTTGCCCAATCCTGCATGCTACTAGAGAAAATAATTCATATATGCCTCATTAAGTGCTGATGCATGAAGCAACAGTATGCAGCACTTTGTCAGACGCTGCAGTCTTTGTTGAGGTTAACCATAACGCTTTAATATCACTCGCTGCTTTGTAACTTAAGAGATCAGGGTTATATGGGTTCGGACAGAGCTGATTGCTATGGCCTTTTTTTGTTTTTGTTTGTTTCTTTGCACCATCAATTGGAAGTAAATCTTGTCCTCATCTGCCCCTCTGTACCAGGATTGCATTATGTAATCCCTGCCTTTGTGACCTTGAATGCCAAAGTATTATCACATCAGTCAGCTTTGCGAGGGGTGAATAAACATTCAGACAGAATCTACCATCGGCGAGGTATATGTTAATCCCGACAGCAGTCATGCCTTGCCTCAGTCATTACACACACACACACACACACACACACACACACACACACACACACACACACACAGGTGAGCCAGCTGAGGCAGCTCATTGTCCTTGTCTCATCTCATCACTGTGACAGACGGCGTGTCTTTGACGGCGTCATCG
>OMLB01008173.1:2030-16784 GCA_900302555.1 Myripristis jacobus | reverse complement strand
ATGTTGAAATTTAATATTTATTCTACACATTTTTACAGCATTGGAAAACGTTAAGAATGTTTGTGTCATGTTTGTCCTCCTACAGAAACCATATTAAAACAAAAAATATATTTCCCTCGCCCATCTTTTTCCATTTTCAAACATTTTTGAAAAAGCTCCAGGGAGCCACTAGGGCGGCGCTAAAGAGCCGCATGCGGCTCTAGAGCCGCGGGTTGCCGACCCCTGTTATAGATCAATGGTTGGCGCCATGGATGTGAACTTAACCCTTTGGCGCATAGCGGTCACTACAGTGGACAGCTGTTTAAAGTCATTTTCTCCTAAATGCAATGGTTTCTATGGAGGAATTGCATATCAGCTGTTAGAGTGCTCTCTGCTGCTCCCCTACATTGAGGTTTATGCAGAGACTATCAGTTCTTGTTGCTGATAACATATTAATACTAGTAGAATGACATGGTAATACCAGTCCTGCATCCTGAAAGAAGTATGGTGACTCACAGAAATATTCATGCCCTAAGAAGTGTAAAAACACATAAGAAAAAAATCTGGACTCAGGCTTTCATAATTCATGCATCAAAGGGTTAAAGTATAAATTAGTCGAGCAGGCTAGAACGGTGAGACACAAACGAAATTTACGTTGTCAAATAAATGTTACAGGCGGCAAATAAGCACAACTTGATATTCAATGACAACAGGTGCCAATACAACCACCTAAAGCCCCAACAACTACATGTGCACAAGGCCGTGTATAAATAGTAGTCAGGGCTGTCTACAACACAACAACCAACAGATGAATACCACTGCCAAGTAGACATGGCCATGTATACATTACAAGAATACAATAACCAACTTGACACAACCTACTACAACACAAGTAGCGACAAACACAACAAGTTCTGACACCAGGAGACCAGCTAACAACCAGCTCTGACAGTAAAAGCCTGTGTCACGGACATGAAACCGCTTAACATTACTGATGCCTTTGTCTGGTGGTTCCATATGAATCCATATCCGACCCAGCAAAATAGCAAATGAAATCCAAATGGTATATTCAATGAAATGGCATGATGTCCAATGTCCAAGAAAAGAAATCCAAATGGTTCCACAAAGCTCTGTGACACGGCGATATATTCCCCAAACTATTTTAATGAAACTAGTGTGCAATTTCAAAAGAACCCAACCTTAGTGTAACTAATCAGCCAGTCTGCAGGCCTTTAGCATGTTGTTGTTCATGTCTCACCAGGCTCCTAAGGTTTGAGGATGCTAGTACTGTCATCTTTAGCCTTAGCTGGATCCACAAAGGACATGTGCTCTCCACCCATAGATGTGATCTTTGAATTTTGTATGTGGGCTGTGGTATAGTGGTTCTGATGCCTCAGGCTTTTTCATCAGAAACACGGTATAATTCAGGTAAATGTAGAAGTGCTTGCTATTGTGTAAAATGGGTCTCATTCTTGAGGCTTCATCGAGAGTGTCTGCTTTCTCTGGAAAATGGAGCTTAATGAAAATCAGGTATAGTGAACTAGCTTTTTGGGCCAGTTTGCTTCAGCTTACATAATTAAGGCTTTAAGTCTTGCAGCAAATTGACAGTGGTCTGTTCTTTTCAGAGAGTGCTTAACCCTCCTCCAGACCTATAACTCTGATGCTGTTGCCATTCCTCTGTCTGGATTCCAAGTCAGACAGCACCTGAGGTGTGCACTGTACAAAGACATCTTTGAGATGGACACAGTAACAAGGTGCAAGAGCCCCCTGGGAACAACATACATTGAGTATAAACAGGTTGCAGGGATCGTGAACAGGAACATCTACACAGTTTGTGGTTTGGACTCTCAAAAGTCAAGACAGGATGATGATAAGAGAATGATAAATCTAAAATCCCGAGATTTCCCGAGGAAATCTAAAAACCCGAGGAAGCACTGGTCAACCAACCCACTATGGTAACAGACAAAGAACAGAAAAGAGCAGTGGTGATAGATGTGGTCATGTTTAGTTAGTACATTTATCAAGTAGAAGGAATATGAGAAGCTGGAGAAGTAGCAAGAAATGTAAGATGAACTTTAGAAGGTGTGGAAAGTGAGGGCCATAGTTTTCCCAGTGGTGCCAGGAGAGCTCAGGGCAGTGAGGCTCTCAGATCTTTGGTAGAGGACTCAAGACTGAGGAGGATACACACACCACCTGTAAGAGGTGAGGGGAGAAAAACATATATAAACATACAACATACATATACAACATATATAAATATGTGTGGGGCTATGGACATTGTGATATAAAAATTAAAAACAAAAAAAGTTAAAAAAAAAAAAAAAGTTAAGAAAAAGGGAAAAATAGTATTAAATCAGTAAAATTAACTCACAGTACTACTATGATCTCTCTTTTTCCCTCACTCTCATCTCACTCACACACACACACACACACTGCTCAGTGATGGCTGTTTTACACATCAATTTTTACTTTTGTTTTTTTTTTACACACTTCAATTTCTTGATCATCAATCATCTTCCACTTGATACATCAGTGGGCAGGTCTATTTTCAGCACTTGTTGATTCGATTTGTCAACTTTTGAAATTAACATTGCACTGAATGACTGTCCTCTTTTTAAACTCCCCTCCATGACAAGTCAGACCACAAATACAATTGTTAAAAAAGAACAAAGGATGACAGTTGTGTCTCAATCCTTCCTCAGATGCAGATGATGAAGGCACTTATTTGGGTGAACACAAGCCACGTCTGCTCCACTGGTGACACGGAACCAGGTTACAGCCACATTCCACATGTTATTTACCTCGGAAATGTTCTCTGGATGTCATCCAAATTCAACTGGGATGCAAAAGGAGAGACACTAGACCTGAATGCTAACTCTCTCATTTTGTTTAAATAGTGGGAGATATGTTGGCATAAAAGTGACTTGATTCACTGCAAGACATAAAAAGAAATTTTATCTCCTCTACAGAGGTCCCGCTGAGATAGTAGCAGAGAGTTATAGCAATAGATATATGAATTGAAGGTCACCCTTCAAAGGCCTAAACAGTCTTAGAAAATAAAACACTGCGGGCGAGAATAAAGTGTGAAACTGGCATGTTTATACATCCAACGGTAAATAAGAAGTGGGTATAGGAGTCTAAGACATTATATAAATGTGTTTTGGTAAAATTGCCTATAAATCTCTTCAGTTGCACTTCACCTATTATATTTTTACAGAAAAAAAAAAGATAATGTCAAAGCGAAGGGGGCACACAGCGATAAGAATACATAAGAGAGATGCCATTGTTATGGAGCACTGCATTTATTTTTCAGTACCTCTGCCCAAACAGATGGACAAAGAGATAAATATTGTGGAAGATGATAACTATTCAATACAGGCATGGTGTCATGCCATGGAGCAGACTCCTCTCCTTGGGGACAAGCTGAATAATGTACAGTGATCAAAATTTAATCAATCTTCTGCATGATTAAAAGATAGTAAATAAAATATATCCATGAGTGGCTCTGAGAGCACTGTAAAAGACGGGTTCACAAAGAGCAGTGAGAGATTGATGGGCCCGTGCATTGAACAGGCATTCAGGAAGTTCAGCGGACAGACGGTAGCTTGTATCTGTATTGCCTTCCAGTTTGCAGACATGAGTGATCTGGGAACCTGGAAAACAATACCCTCCACTGAAATGTAGGAAATATGTTTGAAGCATGTCAGTTTGAATTGGCTCGAAAAGCTGTGTACGTCTAGCATCAAGATGTGAGCCAGCCCCTCTCAGCTCAAACGGTTGATGGAGGGCTGTAATAATACACAAGGTAGCTCTGTGTGGGCCTTATCCTTGCATTCTCCCTATGCAAATCATTAACTGCTGCTTCCTTTGTTAAGGAAGGTTGGTACAGTGTGCAGCTCTTCCTTTATCATTGGTGCTGCCAAGCCTGCGGAAATGAAAAGCAATGCAAATATGCCTGGCTTTTAGGAGTCGGCAGATAAAGCAGGGAGACCTTCAAACTGCAACGCTTCATCCGCTTCAGTTTAGCCTTGACCGAGGCATGCAAATTATACCTGAGACGTAGGGAGAGTGACGCCGCAAGCTGCACAGGCGCAAAGCTGGGGCTTGAGATAGGCAAATCTCTCCTGGGGCAGGGTTAATTGGCAGAAAATATCTATAGAAAGGTTTAGAAAAGGGTTTGTGAAGTCCCACAGAAAAAGCACACATATTTATGCTCCATACTGCTTGAGTCTTGACAGCGAAACGCTTGCGCAGCATTCTGGCCTCTCATTTTGTCATTTTGCTTCGAGGGAAGGATGTGTTCTACTGCTGACCCAGGTACAAGGTGCAATTCAGCACTGCTTTATCAGATCAGCATTATGTCCCCAATTCTCATCCGAGTTTTGTGGACTCTTTAAGGTGCCTCCCACAGCGGTGTGATCCTCATTCTGTTTCTGGATACTGTTTTGCTCATTGGGTACTCCCAGGATGGCGACCATGAGCCAAAAACTGGGTAAATGAGAGCTTGCGGCAAAACTGAAAAGAGTACAAGTAAACAAAGCCTAGATTATACACATCCACAGAGAATGTTGAGGCATATTAATTGCAGAAAATGCATTTTCCAACACCCATGTTTAGTGTTTTGTGATTGCTAACTGAATCATTGCAACATGGGGTGAAATCAGGGAGGCAAGATGACAACAGACTGAGCACAAACTTTTACACGTCCTCTATATACAAAAACAAATAATCTTTGATGCAACAGCAGGTGCTATCACTCCTCCATAGCGCTAAATGTGCAATACATGCTCAAATTCATGTCCATGATTTCCATGAAGCTACCATAGAAGCTGTGGCAACAGATGGGATGGGAAACATCCAAATGCTGCTTTTGACACCTGAGCCTCCACTCTGACTCTTTGGATCTGGATAATTAGTCATGGTTTATTTTAGCAGTGACTTTTCCTGCTAATTTCTTTTAGGCTACATCTCCCCTGCCCCATTCCCTTCATCTGACATTCTCAGCGTTGAAGGGGGCTTTATCCGCCCTTACTGCTCCATGTGGAGTAAGTAGGATGCTATTAATGCAACTTGCAGGTCAGAAGGCAGCGGAAAACCATGACCTGATGACTGGTGACGAGGAAATAAAACACCAGGTCATTTCCTATTCTGATGGATAGTGGATTTGTATTCCATGAGGTGCTCCCTATGTGCGTTTATGGGTGGAGAGGCAAAGGGATAAAGAGAGAGACAGATAGTGAGCAGAGGGTGAGGGGTGGAGCAGGTGGGTGGATAGTGATAGAAGGTTCCTGATGGATTTGGACTTGCTTCCCAGAAGAGCAGTGTGACGGTAATAAGCAGCTGGCGCTCCACTTAGGGGGAAGAGGTGAAGAGGCAGAAAGGGTTAATGACAAAACAAAATTTCAGGGGTGAACAGATAAGGTCTTTTTACTCAAGTGTTTTCAAGAAATTCTTATATTAACTCTTTATTTGAATAGTGTAATGTTGATTTCTGTTGACTGATTTCTGCTGAATCTCTGTTGACTATGGTAACCCTAATCCTGAGCCCATTTTTACTCCTAAATCTGACCCTTATTCTAAATCTGACTATTATATACGATTTTCACGTTGTTTAAATTCCACATAAATGGTTGCCAAACACATGCAGTGACTTTTATTAACTCATTCATTTAAGAGGGAGTATTGCTGTTGTTTTTTCCCACATAAAAACACCTTCTATCTTCTGATGAAATGTAAGTTCTCTCTGACTTAAAGCCAATGTTCTTGAGGAGGAATTACCAACAAATAAACCAGACAAGGTGCCCCTTTCAGTGGGTTGTCTAGAGGTTAGTGTATTGAAGATGGAACAGTCTCTTTTCCCACCATTGCCGAGCTGTGCGCCCTGCAGATGAAAGTAAGCTCATTGTCGTTGGATTTTGAATAACCAAGGACAAAAAAATACGCAGAATGTTTCCAAATGATGGCTAAAAGACAGGATTCCCTGGTGCTGTAAGCAAGCCAGGACTAACACAACTATAATACGTTTGATTATCATAATAAGATATATACCTCCAGCAACAAAAACATCACTGACCATGTTAGCCCCCACCATGATCATCATCATTCTAAAAGTAGCCATATACAGAAAGATCAAACTCAAATTCAGATTTAAGGATTTAAGTTTTTAATTTAGCATAGGCGTGTTAGACAACAAAAACCTTATAGACGTGTATCATTAATGTACCAAAGGAAAATGAGTACTTTATTTCCACATACCTGTGCTGACATAAGTGCAATACTTTTACCAATGCTAAACACCAACTGTATCATTAAATATAGGTTTGCATTGCATAAAACTGTGCCTCGTATGAGTCTCTTCTAACACATCAATACTGTTACAAAGTGACATTATTTTCAGTATCATTTGTAGCATCATGTCCTCTTTACAAAAGGGACTGTGAGATAATTAGTGGTGAGTTCATTCATAAGTATTAATGCTCAGTGCATGGATAACTGCTATACAAATCCGCTGTAAGCAAAGGAAAATGAGTGTCCATCACAGGTCACAATACTTTAAGGATTTACTTGCTGTTGTTAGTGGGCTACTGAAGCAGTTGGACAGTGTTGCCTGTATGACAGTGTTTATAAATGGATCATGCTTATTTCTAACGGGCTACTCAAGCACAAAAACATGCTCATCCTCTGGCTAAAGCTGGATGGATAACCACAGTCGTGACCATGAGGGAGCTGAGGCTCCAGCAGCGCTGAATTACACATTAGACTATACATTTCAAACATGATTCTGAAATTTACATTTGGATGAAAGCATCCACGGACAGTTTGCATCACCTTATTTTTTGATGATTCTGGCCGACAGCAGCACGTATAAATGTTTCTGTGTCCCGATGCTAAGGAGAAGCAGAAAATCGAATATAAACCTCATTGTGCCTCAGGGAAATACAAAACATGGACTTTATGCTTCATCTGTGATGAAGAGATAAGGAGGACCCATGTGTGGCTGAAAGGATAAGAAGAGATAGGGGAGGGAAAAAAAATCATACCGTAACCTTTATCCATGTTTCATATTGAAAATCCTCATTGCTAAACCCTTAAATGTCAAAACATATTCATAGTTGAATGCTAATCTAGCCTCGCCTTGATGTGTCACTACACTGCACAAACAGGACACTGTAAAGTACTTTGTCTTGTCAACCGGATAGATGCAAGTGTCAGGAGTCTACATCTTCAAACCTGCCAATGTATAACTAACATTAAATTATGTAGTTAAACGACCAAAAAATTTGCAGTATTACATATATATGGTACCTTGGAGTTAGAGAATGTATCTGAAGGTTACATTAAAAAAAAAAAATTACAAAAAAAAAAAAAAAACTGTTCTCCATGCCCATTGTGTGTGTGTTTACATCAAGATTATTCCTCGTACCAACTGATATCACTTCATCTCACTCAGGAAATATTCCTGTTCCCATTAAATTCACAGATTTCACATACAACCATGAAATCAGAAATACACAAGCGTGATAGGATGACATCATAACTTTGAATCCTGCCTAAGTTTGTGGCTATTAAAACTATTATTATAGTTTCTATAACATCGCAATATGGCCGTGGTGGGTATCCTAGGTATTGTAAAATACCAGATCTAGACCAGAATCATCCTGAATATTGACAATATGTGCACATAAACACCGTCAGTGATGTCTCTCTTAGGCAGGTTCTCTCTGTTCCCGACATAGCCGACAGCAACTTGGATGGCTGCAATGCTTTTTATTACATCATCTGTTTATTCAGAATAGCTTTTGATGTGTAACTGGGGTTTCCGGCTAATGTTTGTTGTGTATGAACAAGCCGGGGTGTGCGTTTGTTTCATCTAGCCGATAGCAGACAGTGAATAATGAAATAGAGACATCTGACATGTACAGTACTTCAGGGAGACAGTACTCTTAGAATGTCATACACCAAAATAAGCCTTTGAGGGTTTCCGTGCCCTCAAATTAATTAGGATTAATGACAGGATTTCCTCAGTCTGAATATAGGTTGTGTAAGGTAAAGCACTGGCCATGCATGGCCTTTGTTTTCACGGTGGTTTAAAGTTTCATTTTACTGCAACAGTTGTGGAAGGATTTGTGCGACTGACCTATTAGTGGTGTGACCCTCCTCAACAAAGGCACAGTAATTTGAAGCTCTTAGAAACAACATTATTTTCCTGACACCGAACCTAACATCAGTTTCTCCGCAGCTGCAACAGAACAGGGGAAAATTAGATCATAGTCTCTTTTTTTTTTTTTTTTTTTTTTTTTGAGAGCATGGGTTCATTTTTGAGACACAATAGAAGACACAGTACATTCACATTGTATGGGAATGAGAGGAAGGCTAGCCAAGCTAATAATGTAATGCTAATGTGCTTTGTGATGGTATGGTACTTCCCAGCTTTTCAGCCCTAAACAGATGGGATCCTTCCCACAGGGTCAGATAAAAGATGTCCATCTCCAGCTCTGCAGAGCATTGTAGATTCAACAAAGGCTGACGCTCAAAGGAGTGCTGTCCGCCAGCTCTCATGTACGACACTTATGCAAGAAGGAGAATCTGTGGGAGAGCTCAGCTCAGGCAGCAATGAAGAGGGTGACTTTAGGCATATCCATCTTAACTACGCCAAGACGGGGGAACCAGTTCAAAACTGTCGCATGGAAATAATCTGTGGCTGCCTCTGCTGCTGTGGATGAAGATGAAACACAGTCCTGCAGAAGTGACCTATGGGAGGACATTACCTCTTGCAAACAGCAGGTCTTAGATTCTTTATCACACAGGCCAAGTCATCCATCTACTGTGGAGCTGTTTAACAATGACAGCACCCTCTCATCATCTACTTAAATCCCTTACATTTATGGAACAGATGATTCAAGACAAGGCGAGGCAGACATCTCTAAACAGTACACTGCACTGCCAAATAGATTCCATGTCACACAGTCAATGGGAGTTGCCATACCATAAGAGTATTCTCTAAACCCTCCCCACTTGTCCTAGTACCTGCGGAAGCTCCTTCTTTTAGTCGGCGGAAGCCCTTGCCTCCAGAGATGACCGCTGCAGAGGTCACCCTGTCCCTGCGTCCCCCGTCCCGCTCACAGGAACGCCCCCGGACCCACATTTCTGGGTCATCACTGAGCTCATAGATAGACCCATCCTCCACGCTGTGCTCCAAGGACTCCAGGGACGAATCTGAAGCCTCGTCACCCAGTGCCGTTAAAGGCCGTCCAGGCAAGCCGGATGTGGAGCGCAGCTTGTATTGCAGCAGGACTCCTCGTCCCTTGCCTCTCCCGTCTCCCTGGGTGGAGCTGGACTGCTGCAGGGATTCCTGAGAGGAAGTGTCACTGCGGTCCTCGCCTCCACAGGCCGAATCGGGACCGTCGGCAACAGAGTCTCTCTTCAGCAGATCAGGGGACAAGGCGCTGGTGGTGGCCACCAGAAAGTCCACGGGCCCACAGTGGGCGTTTAGAGAGATCATCCCCTTTCCTGTAGGAGAACAGAAGCCAGAACAGACCAGATATTACACCAGAGCAGGGGTGGCATCACACCTTTTAGTCATTTCAGGAAGATTTCTTCAAAATACAACACCCAAATAAGTTTTGCTATAAATCCGTCAATATATATATATGTGTGTGTGTGTGTGTGTGTGTGTGTGTGTGTGTGTAGAGAGAGAGAGAGAGAGAGAGAGAAAGCGTGAATTTTATTTATGTATTTATATTTATATTTATATTTATTTATGGACATATTTGAGAATGAAGATTCGTGTGCAAGTTCATTTGCACCATTGCTGACAGCTCTGCATATATCAGTCTTCAAATAGCTGAATCTAATTACTCACTGTTGCGGTGTAGCTTGTGGTGCATTTATATATTATTTAATCACTTGACATGCAATAAGATGGTTATGACACTAAAAACTTCATTCTGTCGCCGTAATAGACAAATGCTGCCAATTCACCCTGAAAGAATATCTGGTTCCTGTGTTGCCTGGCCAAACATATTTGTGCTGATTCCTACAGCCGGAAGGAAAATGTTGTATGTGACTTCAGTAATGGGCAGTGCAGAGTCATTTTCTACCATGGAATATAAATAAATAAATAAATGAATAAATAAAAGTATTTGCTTTCCTTTTGCCCTCTCAAGAGCTTGGTCAATTATTGTCAGCCCCTCTTATCCATACCTGTTATTTTGGGAATTCCTTCCAGTTTGGGAACTGGAAGTGTGATGATGAAGCCTTGGGCAGTGCCCACCCATAACAGCCCCTGGCAAATGAGGAGACTCGTGACTCGCATGTTCTTCTGACCTGCAAGACAGGGACCACTGGGTCATAACTGAAAAGTTGTTTCTTTCTTTTTTCCAAATTAAGATATCAGCTCTTAATTAGCCAGCTGTAACAGAGAGCAAACATTAAAACAGATTGTGGTGCCTTTTTAAAGAATGCTACATAAGTCACTGCTGACTTTTTTATCCACTGAATCCTCAGGTTAAAAAGTCGTTTTTTGGTTGTTGTTTTTTTAATGGGAGTACATCCAAAATCACTAATGTTACTAATGATACTAATGTTTTGTGTCTTTTGGTGTTAAAAATGACTTTGAAATTGCTATACCAGCTTTACCATCTATAATTCAACCAAAGGACTGGTCACTTTTTTGCACTTTGCCTCATTATATAAACATTTATGGGGGTTTCCCCCTCAAATTGCAAAGTGCTGGGAGGGGATTGTGGTAATGAACCACCTTTTTTCGATTTACTGAGGCTGATAGTAATTACAGATGCGATGATTGCATGCACTATTTAATTAACGCTTGTGAAAAGCTTGTCTTAATTTTGGCGCTAACATGCCCACGTTTGTTATTGCTCAGAGGAGACATTGATGGCTGCAGAGACAAGTCCTGCCATCTCTCCTTTATGCCAGTGATGGAATATTTGTTCCCCCCACTGTGTGAACTGTCTGAAATGGTAATCCACCCAGCCTTTTTACACAAGAGGAACACATTTCATTCTGCAATATATAAATATGTTTGTTAGTTTCTTCGACTAAAACCACCCTCTCCACTGCTGCAAACCTTTCTCTTTTCTCTGCCGTTCCATTGTTTTTGGCACCATGCTGTTTCCTGACAGAAAGATGCATTTTGAAACCAGTGTTTATATTCCACTGGCCATATGTTAATTAGATAAGGTGCGGCTGAGTTCATGTTCATGCTGGGTCCTCGTAGATTGGCTGCTAATTTGGCCGCACCCACAGGTACACATGTACATTTCCAAAACACCACCACTCTCGTGTTTTGGAAATTAACTATTCAATTTTGACATGACAAAAAACAAAAACAAACAAACAAAAAAAAAACAGCATAATGTTTGTACTTTTATTGTTGGTTATCAGTGGGTTGCTTTGGGTAAAGTTTAAGCTCTCTGATCCAACAATATTTTGACAAACTTTACACAAGCGCAAAACCTCAGCACAGTCACCCAAGGGTTTGGGTTAAACAAGATTAGAAGAAATTGGATTTGCCTATTTGCTATCTGACCTACTTGAAAGGAAAGCTCTCATAGATGCATAAAACTGGAAAAAGAGTAAAAATATAAAGCTGGCCCTTTGAACCCACAAATCATGTTATAAATTCACATAGGTATAAACACTTGCTGTTACAAGTAACATGCAAAGATAAAAGGTGACACATTTATTTATTTACCCATGCCCATAATGAGATAATGAGCCAGTGAGGTGGAGTACACATCACAAAGTGTGTCCCCGACATTCATTCAGCCGTGGTGCCCCACCACAGCTAAGTCAAGTAATTAAGTAAAGGAAGTAAAGGAAATTAACTAAACATTATGATATATGTCAACTGGCCTCAACATGCCCAAACAAGCACTGACCCTGTGCTTGTGTCCAAATATACAAAGTTTTAGAGCCCCAATCTGCACTAGGACCAAAACTTATGACTGACCGTGATGGACATGGATCAGTCACCACAAATCAACTACATCCACAACTGATACAAAACAGCCTATACTTGACATTGGTTGGTTGGTGTGTGTCTGACTTCGGCACGCTGTCATTTTGACAGGGAGCATTCAATTGCCATTTGAATTAATGGAGATAAATGTATGAACAGATTGATTTCATTGCTGCTATAATAACATTATTATGGCATTACTAATACCAGTACCAACTTCAAGCACAATAGTCAAGACTGGTTTGAATGTGCTACAAGGTTACTACTTTGACCGAAGTTTCTGTCTGCTTCAGAATGCTGACTTTGTTCCCTTCTTGGTGTGTGCCACTTTAAATGGCCTGTCCATTTAAAGTCCAAACCATCCAAAAATGTTTTCACGCTAGAAATGAACTAAAACATTCAGTTTGATGCAGACCAAGACCATCTCTTTTCTTTGGACCAAGGTTTGGCTGTTTGGTCTGGACCGGAGTCTGGGGGAGCTTTCACACCTGTAATTTTGTTTGGATCAAACTGAAAAGTCCAAAAGTCCAAGACCAAACAAGGGACGTGTGAAAGGTTTGTTATCAGTGCTTCCTAAAGCTCTCTGTAGTCTCTCACAATGTGATAAAATCAGTACTTAAGAGTGATTAATGTCCAGGTTTTGGAGTATAGATTATCCTTGAGCCGAGAATACGCAATTACTTCCTTGTGACACAGCTTGCTAATTTTTACATATCATTCAACACACATAATGTACTGTGAAGCGGACCAGTGCAATTGTGTTTCTCTAGCAATGCATTACAGCACTGATTGGGAAAGAGAAATTGCATGTTGTCATTATAGATGCAGATCCTTTGTTTCCAGTTAACAAAGAAGCGAAAAACAATGTTTGTTATGGGTTTATTTTTGCATTCCATTTGTGGTCCCTTCGCTCCTGGCTCCTGTTGGGACCTTGTTATCTATAGCAGCATTTACAATATGGCTCCACGGCAATAATAATTGAATTACATCGACAGTCATGTGATCACAACTAAGAGAATACTCATTTCCATGTGGAACAGTGTTTACACGGTTGTTCTCTGTCATGCTCAGATTATGACGTTTGATTTGCATGAGTGGCTCAAGAGTGTCATTAATGCATTAATTTCGCTGTGCGCGGACAAAACATCCCGAGCTGAGCTGTGCGAGGAAGAGGAGAGGGTGGAGGTGGAGCTGAGGTGCATGTTAAGCATACCGAGCGCAGAAACCTTGGAGGGTCACAGCGGTGAGTAAAACCTGCAAAGAGCTCCATCTTAGAAATGTCAGCTGCCTGCTTCATAGCCACTGTGTCTATTTGTACTTTGGTTAGAAAGCTGGCGTAAGAGAGTGATGATCATGAACGCCCACTCTCGGGTTGCCATGAAATCTGAAGTTAAGTCAGAGGATGTGGGCGCCAGGCATTGTCTTTAAGAACAGTGATAGAGAGGGATAATGACAAAGGCACTTCAGATTAAGGAGGTATAGCTTAACCTCAAGCAGTCTTGCACCTCCAGTTTTTGCAGCAATGCACACACTGCACAGTGTGCAGTGGGTTTATCATGGGAGCCGGTATTTGCCTTAAAAAGAAGATGTCTCCAAAGATAAATGTTTCCCTGTGATATGTCACTGAGGACTTTATTTTAGAATATTATTTTCTCACCCTAAGGATAGAACTATTAAAGGCATTAGTAGAGGAGAGATCAGCAGTTTCCTCTGCCTCAGAAACTTCTCCGTTGTTTACTGCAACTGGAATTCCCTGTTGAGTATAAATCACATTAAGGGGAGAGGATTAGGGAGTATATCATTACTGCATGTCCTAGCATACTGTGAGTCAAGGAGAAACCTAAGGGAATAGAGACCCATTGATATGTAGTAACTACCAGTACTTCTTGTGCAGTGTCTACGCTTGTAGAGTGCCAGGGGATCCTCTTTTCTCTTGTGAGCTCAGCAAATCAGGACTTAAGTCAAAGATCCTTTTCCTTTTGTGGACCCTGAAGACATGAGCCTGGCAACTCTTTTCTTTCACCCCTGTAAATTCCCCCGGGGGCAAGCCTTGAGGCTGCCACCCTCCCTCAAATCTGCTGCATATTTCAAGGGGGAGCCCTGGCGCTGGGTGAAAATGACCTCTGGGTCACATGTTTTCTCCAGATACCATGACCATAGGAGCCCGCTCTCCTTAAAGTCTCTTCTCAAATAAAAAAAAAAAAAGGAGAAACTTTGATCTAACAGAGAAAAGTTTGGTCTCTGTAACTCACGTCTTTTCTTTATTCTTTGCTCTCTATCCAACTCACAAGAGAGAACCCACTTTTTCTGCGGAGATGGAGTGCTACCATCGCTTTGAGTATTGCTCTAAATACATCAATCTCTGTCTGGTGTGATTCAACAGAAGGACAAAATTGTCTAAATCCAGACGCATTTATACCACTTGCTCAAGCTCAAAATGATCTTCATATGTACCGAGAAAGCTGGTGGTCGAGTGGCTCGGCACTACATATATATTTCAAATGGACTGACATTGAGTGTACCGCAGTTACCACCCTCAGACTTAGGTACATTTCATTGCTTCCTAATTTGTTTACCATAATTCCCTGAAGAAAAATGAAAAAAAACAAAAACAAAAACAAAAACAAAAAAAAAGGTAAAACACTCAGGTGGGCTGATAAATATTTCAATCATGATGAAGGAAGGCACACAGGAAGTGATGGGCTCTCCGTGGCATCCTAAAAAGACTGCAGCGCAAAGTGAAATGAGAGTGAGAGGATTTTAAAGCAGAGCAGATGAGATGAAAAGTAAGG
>OMLB01008155.1:65278-91763 GCA_900302555.1 Myripristis jacobus | reverse complement strand
AAAACAAGCCAATACACACTCTACTTCAAACTACTTTCTCACTAGATGTTTGCTGCACTTCCTGACTCAGTGATAAGTACATCTGCAGCTCCTCTGACTTAGTTTGAGGGGCCATTACCTGAGAATTTTTTTTTTTTTTTCTTGGCTCAGTGGATTTAATGAAAGTGACACCGTGGCCACAAGCTATTGTTGTACCTAACATGCTTCTGGGTTAATTCATGTAATTCTGTACAGGGTGATTCATGACTTAAACTCTGTGGTTTTCCTTTGAATTTGAGAGCAATAACGTTGCTTTGACTCACTGTCTGACTCATTCTGACCCGGACTTAAAGTAGAGCAAATAAATCAGTCACGGTTAAGCGATGACATTGCTTGTGGTGTACAAAATGAGTCTACAAGAAAAGCTGTGAGTTCCTTTGATGTAAAGTGAGTAGGAGTCAAATCAGACACTCATTACCGCAAATCCTCATTCAATACAAGTTAAACCTCAACATTCATGGTAGCATAATGTCAAAAATGTGACACACAGTAGCAGTTACCTGGCTGATATATCGGTAAAATGCACAAAGGATGAAATGACCACGCCGATTCGACCCTTGCCGCCCTGAGGACAAAAAGATAAAGCAGGCGATGAATCACCCGACATTGTAGCAGTTGTGGTTTAGCTTTTAGAAAAATCTGTGTTATAAAGTGTTAACTACAGCTGTACACAGTAGCACAATAAATTTTCATCTGTATATTTCTGTGAAGCTCAAATAAAGAACGATGAAAGAAAGAAGTACAGTAATTTCTCATTTAAATCATACCATGCCCTACAGCTGATATATCTAATTTAAAAAAAAGACACTATTTCAAGGATAATTCCAGTATTTTTCAATCTATTTTTCCATCCATTTTGCACCAAATGATTGATAGGGACAACATTTTGGAATTAGTCCAGTATCGAGCTAGATCGCTTTAGCTGGAAGCTGTGAAACAGGCTGCAGTGTAATCACAAGGGACATCTGCACCCGTCGTATCACATCCACTGAAAGTGCTTGTTTTTGCCACTGGTGTGAGAAGCATGTAGACTAAACCATCAATAATGTGTTTATTATGTACTTTTTTGTGAGTTGAGACTGAAGCGTCCTCACTTAAAATCAACCCCCAGCAACTTTGCGTAGTGCACCTTTAAAGAACGGAGCACCCCAACCTGCAGATGCTCACCCTACAGTGTATGACCACCACATGCAGAGGGTCAGCATTGAGCCAGCTCTCCATGGCCTTGCAGATAGTGCATATCTTATCCAGTGGGGGGGCATGCAGGTCAGGCCAGCCCGTGTCCAGGGTCTAAAAACACAGCACACACACACAGACACTGTGAACACACACAACACAAGCCACTTCCTATCTGCCATGAACATGCGCTGCCAGTCAAAATGATACTGTTTACTTTAACTTGATAGACAGCCACTGAAATCTATGCAGCCACCGAAAAGCAATTAATTGTGTTCCTTTCCTCCAGTGTGATGCAGTATTGAGTATTGATGTCCTGATCCTACTCGTATTTTATTAACTAGCGCTGGTTTGATGTGTGTGACCTCTTAATGATCTTACCTTGGGGTTCATTTTAGAGAGATCATGTCTTTTCTCTGACAAGTTGATAATCTAAAAAACGAGAAAAAAAAAACACAACACAGCCAGTGAATCAACATTATTTCTCTAAGATGATCATTTCTCAATTCTAAAATAAACTGCTGCTATACCACGCTGACAAACAGATAGGTCATGAAAGATAAGCTGAAGCTGAACCACTGGGAGATCAATACTTTGTCAGCTTCCCTTGAAAGCCCATCAGGACCCACATCAATACTGTGTGTGCTGCCCCTGGCACAACCTGCTCCTTCTCACAGCATCGTTTGTTTTCAAGGTGGGACCGTGTGCAACACGTGGACAGACACTGACCAGGTAATTGTCTGCATGTTTGGACTTGAGCATTCGCGTCACATCCTTCAGGTTGTGTGAGTAGATCTCCTCTGAGCATCCCCGGGGGAAGGACACAGCGATGATGCGCTCGGTGATATATGTCAGGTCGAGTTCATATCCCTCCTCCATCCTGAAGCTCAGGCTTCCCGCTGAAAAGTATAGGCGGGAAAACACAGGTGACTCAGAGTAGGGCTGGGCAATATGGACAAAGTCAAACATCACAACTGACTAAATACCTTGACATCGCTATTGTGATGATGACTATTGGCGTTTTCACAAAATATTTACACAATGAGATTTTTGATAGGCTAATTAATCATCAGTGATGCCTACATAGCAACTAAGTGGGTAAAGGCAAATAACAGAACAGCTGGAATAGTGTGGTAAGTTCAGAAAATTATATCACTTCACTGTAACACAGCCTGTAAAACCAGGAAAACCCTTATACTGTATCACCATATTACGATATCCAAAATCCCAGATGATTCCGAGTCACAATATCACAATATCGACATAATATCGATATACTGCCCAGCCCTACCTCAGGGCCTTTAATTATGCCCTCATACCATGTCCATTTTATGCTAGTGACTTCATGCATGTCAATATTTGATGGTCAAAGTCCTCAGCTTTAGTCATTGTGTCCAAGTTTCCCGCGGATATCTTTGGAGTGTGACCTCAATTCCACATTGTATGACACAGAGGGTTTCTTGTTTACACAGTTACAGCCTATCTGCTCAACCGTCCCAACAGTGTTGTCTCAGAAATATTGTACTGGGGGAAGCAAAACAATATATCAAAGGCTTTTTGAACATGTATGAGATGATTGCCATGTATCTCCGCTGCAAAAGATTCTAACCCTGCAATCTATGCGCCACATAAAACCGAATGCAACGATGACAAAGAAAAGAAAAGAAAAGAAAAAACTTTCAAAGAATTCCGGTTGAAACCAGTTGTCCGCAGCGTGCTGTAAATCCCTGAGAGATGGCGTGTCCCTGTGACCTCGTGGCCATGAACTTCCTGGTGGGCTGGGGTGAGGCTGCCCCCCCCCACGCACACACACACACACACATACACACCCCTTATCTAGTCATCTCTCTCATCGGTCTCCATGTCGCTCTGTGGTGCTTGTCAGTGAGAGAATAGAGCCCCAACAAACTGTTTCCTGTTGGCCGCTGCAAGCAGTACGCTAATTTAAGTAAAAGTCACAGGAAACACAGCTTCTTTTTGGTTATGTTGTGACATATGTCTGTGTCAATAGTTGCTTGTCCTGGTTGGGGAATGAGCTAAGGCTAGGGCCGCACTGCAAAAAACAAACAAACACAAAAATTCTCCATTTTAAAAAGTCATTTAGTTCAGTCTCCCAATTTTGTGATCTGCCAAAAAAAAATTGCCAATGGGATGAAATATCTCACATGTTCCAATGCTAATCAACCTATTTCCACAATTCTCTTGAATCAAGTGTCAATTTCTTGATGCTAGTGAGCTGATCTGCCTTATTCTGCCATCTTTTAACATATTTATACTTGTTCCCAGAAAAAAATCAAGAATCAAGTGAAGCTGCATTGGAAACAAGTGGCGTTATCTCACCCCACTGGCAGATTTTTCCACTTATCTTAAGAAAAACAAGATTTTGAGACTGAAGGATGGAGATTTTTTTTTTGCAGTGTAGGCTGGGTGTCATTTGCCTCTGAAAAGAGTATTGTTTTAGGCTCTTGTTCAGCATGTGTAACGGTGAGGTGATCAATTTTAGTTGATAAATGGCTAGCTGACATGCATTTCACATTCTGCCAAAGGCGTCGACATCCTTCTCAAGTCGCACCGCCTGATTGTTGTGATTAAAAGCTGGCCAATCTACAGTTTGAGAATGTGTCTGTCAATTAAGTCTGAAGTGACTGCAGGCTAGAGCCCCACACTTTGAAGGGCTCCAGAGAGGGAGCAATAAACCAGGCGCTGTATAGCCAGGGCTTAAACCAACCCTCAGAGCGGAATGAAAGAGGCTATGTGTGTGAGGAGGTCATCACTCGGGGAAACAGACTGGGTGTATGTGTGTGTGTGTGCTGAGGAGGAGGTGGGCAGGGGGAAGAGGTCATCGGAGACTGTTGCAACTAATAGTGGGGTTAGTCTATTTCCCCTGAGACTTGAAGGAAAAACTGTCGACTAATGGGAAATTAATGAACAGGTCAGCCAATACACAGGGCCTGTGTTTCTCCAGGGTAGAGGAATGAGGGATGGGTGGAAGGCTGACTGATGTTTTGGAAGCGTCAAGGCACGCCACTCGGTAGAGATAGGTGTGGTATCTAACCAATACTTAACCTCCAAGTGACCCACAGATATGTGGAAATGTTAATCAAATGGTGTATTGAATCATTTGTGCTGAGAGCTGTGCAGACTCAACTGACAAAGAAACACAGAAACAAAAAAAAAACATCAAATAAAGATGTAATCAGATGCCTGAATCTACTGAGTTCTCATTGCAGGCCTGATTATGATAAATTATGTGTTTAATCCACCATGTTTTTTTTTTCTTTTTGTCTAAATCAACCCTTGCAATTCTGCATAATGCACCTTCAAATAACTGAGGAGACCATCCATTAAAAACATAGCGATGACATTGATTATAAAAACAATACGACAAACTCAACAAATAGTCAACTTAAAAAGGCTAAATAAAAAAAATCCACACAAGATGCCAATACGTGCTATCAGAGTAGTAAAGTTTTGTCCAATTCAGAATGATAAATTTAGATCCATCATTCATTTTACATGATTTGTTCAGATGTACTTGGGCCTGAAGCACCTCCTTTTCCACTAAGACCTCTCAATTCTGACTCTCATCACTCAAGCAAGCATGAGCGACTTGCCCCAGCACGCACTAAAGATAATTGGTCTTTAATTTGCACTGACTGCTTTTGTTCCTGGTTCGAGGCACAGCATTAGTCCACAAAGGCAGAATAAGCAGTGCCAAGGATCTCAAATCCCGAGCCCACCCATGGCACTGTGAGAGTAAGGCTGGCAGAGGAGAGGGGGCAGGCAGAGTGATTTGAGAAAATGGGTTGTCAGATCTACTGTGAACAAGCTATGACAGGTTTACTGGGTCAGGATGTTGGGGGATTAGGGTGTGTCTGGCTCCCCCAGCTCAACCCCTGCAGGTAAGAGCTAGACGAGACTGCATGGGTGCTGTCAGCCACGTTCACACACGCATGACCATCGCTTGGGACACTTTCCAACAGTTCTAAATACCTTTCGTTCAATTACCCCAAACACCACTGGAAATAAATCCATCCAGCATTCCATCTGCGTGATATAAAGGTGAGGAAGGCTGATAGAAAATAATATTGGGAGTGCTGGGATGCATCATAGTTCCCATTTGGCAGCCACACCCTTCACCTGGCTCACACTGTACAGAATCTTCCATTTTGTACAAACAGTGAACGACAACATGAAAGACAAGAGAGAGCCGTGTAATAGCACATAAACAGCGAGCAAGCGATTCCACCCACAGAAATCAGTGTTAGTCAGCATTAAAGCATGGCCTAATCAAGCGAACGGTGACATCATGGCTGTTTTCATTTTCGAGCCCATTGTGGTGACAACAGTTGGCAAAACCTTGCATACTTGCCTGTCTCAAATAATTAAACTCTCCTAAACCTAAGGTTGAGCCACAGCAACAGAATCCTTTTACGTAAAAGTTTGTTTGTATGTTATTAGGCTGGTTGCTACATGTCTACCGGCTCCCAGGATACATTTTCCATCTGAGACTTGAGTGAGGTTATCATCATGCAGGCTGTTTGTGCATGTGTACAAACGAGTGGGAGAAAATACAGTACAGGGTAAGAGAGGAGGCCTCAGTCAAGTGAGGGAAAACAGAAAAAAAAAGCCATGAATAAGCATAAGGTAAGGGAAGCTCATAATCTTTTAAAGATAGTGTCTAAGCCATAAGATGGGGATAATAGCTCACTCCTGCAGTACGGTGTGTGTACTCAGTGTACCCATCTTTATTATCTTTTCATTAGCCATTGTCATCATTTTTACATGCTTATGTACAACGCAAGCACATGTTGAGAGGGAAACGTAAGCTTTCCAAATGAATACATGTTATAACAAAGTGCAAAAGTGCAAGAAATTTCTGGAGAAACAGAGGACAAGTTTCAACATTTGGTAAAATCAATCACAGAATCTAAGACAGTTACATTTCCAAAAAGGTTATAACCTGCTGGCATACAAATGAAAGCAATCAAGGCGTCCTTTCCCTCCCTTTATTCTCGCTCAAAAATGAAATCAAACTGCTTCTTTTGGCTCACTCCAGCTGGTGATTGAGAGGTTGTGGCAACAGCATCCATTTTGGGCCTGCTTAAATATTTTTATAGGTCCATTAAAGTGGAATTTGGTGCCTGTAGTGAACAAAGTGCACGGAAATTCATTATTGTAAAGGGAGAAAAAACGCTTTCTCAAATACGGCCAAACATTTGAGCCAACACAACGTATCACACAACTTTTTATCTGATTCTGGAGTGTAAGCGTACGAGCATACTCAATTTGTCTTCTGAGTACTTCTGGGGCTCCAAATATTACAGTTCTGCAGGGGGTGGGAGGCGATATAGCTCATCCAACCCAGCGTGTGGCTCTGCTCTGGTCTTGAGCAAAAAGCAGCCATGTGTAACTTGTCTTACTCTCCCTGTGAGTCTCTGGGCTCTGCTCAGTCACAAGGACAGATTAATGATCTTCCAAGCTGTTTGTCTTCAACCCTGAGTAACACCTCAAGTGCCATAAATGCTTCAGGAAGTCTGGCTGCCTATGGGGGGTACTGGTGGAGTGGAATGTATTTTTTAAGACCTTTTTTGCATTCTAGCGATATTTACATTTCCCTTATCATCTATGTCTGCCTAACCTAACCCTGAAAAGTAGAATAACTCAAGCATGCTTCACCCATCTATCAGATGAAGGGGCTTTTACAGCCGGAACAAATTTCCTTGTCCCACAATACAAATTGTTCCTACAATATTCCATGCTCCAGCTTGGCAGAGGCTGTAGGCTCCAGTTGGTATTTAGCATTCAGAGCAAATTGCCATCTAATAAAGTTGATACCATCGACTTCACTGTTCCGAACTGCCCCGCATTTGCACTTAGAATGGATCTACAAGAGCATGCCTCGCAATGTGGGATAACATCTCCACAGTGACATAACAGGCTGGTTTGAAGGGCCTGGAAAGAAACAAGGCCACAGTTTGTTCTGTCCCTTTCCTGTCAGGGGCTCTATATGTTTACGCTGTGGCTTTGACGCCCATTCAGTGCTGAAGAACTGACATAAACGAAGCCGTGGAATCCATTGAAAAAAGCCGCGGAAGGGAGAGTGGGTATTTTTAGCCAGTTTATTTAGTAGTGCTGGAACTCCAACGTATATTTGTCCCTCAGTTTCATGAGATATTTTGAAGGGAATAAAAACGAGGACTCTGGCTCGGAGTGAATCTGCACACCCACCAGGCTCCTAAAGTACTCCCTAATTACCACTTTCTATACCAAGGTCATAGTGGAATGCGTTCCAAAATGGATTACGCTCCCACTCTCACTCTCTCGAACCCTCTTTTTCTTACTCCTCTTTCTAACGTCTTTCTCTTGTTCTCTCTCTCTCTCTCTCTCTGCCTCTCTTGCCCCTTGATTTCTCCCTCCCTCTCCTAGTCTCCATTTCTGTTTAATGGTTTACACATGTCAGCCGGGTAGCTGCCACACTGCGACAAAGTGAAATGCCCCACCGCTCTGTCCCATATTGCTGCTCTCAGGGTTAGATCAGAGTGTTCTGCTTACAGTACACAACCTGAGCCCTTTGCCAACCCACCTGTCCAAACCACACTATCAGGATCCTCATTCATGTGTTGCTCAGCCAGCCCTTTGTAATTGCCGCCTGTTATCAGGGAAGAGGTGGGAGGTGAAAAAAACGGACACTTTGGTTTTTAACTTTGGTTAACAACTGTTAGACACACATTTCCCTAGCCGTGAGGGACAGATTTTGCTCATGCAACTCGTGACCTCAAAATAGAACCAGCGAGAAGAGCTATAATTGCCAGTTCAAAAAGGTTTCTCCTATCTTGTTAGGTCTGTAATTAACGCTTATCTTAAAAGAGTTTAGCCTGCAAAATGTCCTTAACAACCCGCATGGCTTATGTTTCTTGGAAGAAAGGTGCACAGGAGGGTGTACATGCAGGTGTGTGTCTGATTTCAGAGTCAAAGCAGAGAAAGGGAGGGATTGAGATTCAGGTGACGATGGGTAGCTGCTGTGATGTAAGGACGCTTGTACATGTCATCAACAATGGCTGCCTGAGAAGCGTAGCCCTAAGGCCGAAAATACCATGCAGCAGCTGTAGCTCAAAGAGGGGAAGAAAAACATATCCTCCTTTTCTGCGTCTCTCCATCATTTTCTCTCCAGCAGCAGAGCAGACCAAACAGTCAACAAGGGACAAAAAGGGTTTGTGGCTTCTGAACTTCTATGAGCTTGCTTTACCGAGCAAAAGGCTTCCACAAGAATTGCCCCATATGTTTCATATTATTAAGGTCTCCAATGCACCAGAGCCCAAAACAGTATGGAGCCCCACATTATATTCATAGCAAAACACAATTCAACGAGGAAGATGTTTACACTAAACTATTCCTCCTATTGAGGGGCCAGGCCGGACTTTAAAAAGTGGTCCATGAACAAAACTCTTTCATTCAGACATTCAAAGGGGGAAAAAATCACAAACTCAGTGCTTGTTCAGTTTGAATGACTCCCTTCTCTGTCTTCACAATCCTGCTAGGGTCTCACAGTGCTGGAGCACACACACACACACACACACACACACACACACACACACACACACACATACATGCACATACACAGTAACCCTTGGCTTTAGCGGGATTCAGAGCCAAGGTAAATACAGAGGGAGCAGTGCCCCATTTTGAAGTTTGAATAAATGATTAAACTCAATGAGATAGAGCTGAGCAACAGGCTAAAGAGGAAGGAAAATGTTTCCAAACTGTTTGCAACTCTAATCCTGCTTTTAAGTGCTGAGCAGCTCAACTTTAAAATCCCCCCCACTAATGAACAGCCGTAGAAAAGTTCAGACACCGTGCCTTACCTTTTCAAACTGAAAGCGAGGACTTTGATTCTTCTTTTTCCACTGATTCCCTTTGTCAATCAGTGCTGAAAGAGAGAGAGGGAAGTAAAGTCCTGAGTCAAAGAGCACTCAGCCCGTCACACTGGCTTAGTGAAGGCTGAGAGGCTCATTTTCCTCTGCTGGAATGTGCTCTCAGGCTGATCAGAGGCACTTCTCTGAGCTCACTTTGTCCCAGCTGCCCCCAGTGCTCTCCCAGGCTGCTGCTGTGGCTGCTGGTGCTAAAATGGAAGCCCTTGCTCTGTTTCTGAACTGCTGCTGCTCAGCCCCCCAACACACTTCCTCCAGTCGAGGCTGCCGCTGCAGCCGCCACAAGTCCTGGCATGGGATAGTCCTCCCACTGTGCCGTGGGGCTGCCTCCCTTGATCCCTCCCCCTTCCACTCTACCTCCCCCCCTTTTCCTCTCTCTGTGGCCTCCTCCATCTACCTCTCTCCCTTGGGCTCTCTCACACAGACACAAACACAGACTTAGGCTTCCTCCAACACTGTTCCTGCCACCAGCGATACACGCAACAGGTGGCACATTATTCTGAAAATAACAATAACAATTACAACAAAAACAACAACAACAACAACAACAGCAGCAATACTACTACTGCTACTACTATGAATGATGATGATGATAATGATGATGGTGATGATGATGATGATGATGATGATGATGATGATGATGATAATAATAATAATAATAATAATAATAATACAAACAAGCTTTCATTATACTACTGACAACAGGTTTTGGTTAAGTCACCCACTTAACTGCACATTTTCTTATGGATATTTCTTCTTCTTCGTCTTCTTCTTCTTCTTCTTCTTCTTCTTCTTCTTATTATTCTTATTTTACTTCATGCAATATAACCAACAGAATATAGAGGCCAGGTGTGTATATCCCAGTGCAATGAGCATGCACATCTCATCTCTAGAGCTACGTGCGACTTATGGTCATTATAAGCGTGACCTAAAACTAAAAATGAGTAAACATGTAATATGAGCATGGTAAGGCATGGTAAGTCCTGGCCCAGGGTAAATTTCGGTAAATTTCCCCACTGGCTTTTCAGTATTCTTTGACTCCTATTGTGTGGTGGCGCAACGGTACATTGATAAATGATGGCCTATCGTTCCGCATGCAGTTTGCCAAAAGGGAACAGTAGAGTTGGGTTACATAACTGCTGTTTGTTTGGGCCAGACATACACTGTTGAAGAGGATCTTGCTTAATTATTTACTCTGTCCAAACCTTGTCATTGTTTTAAGACCGATGGCTCCTTTGACTATCTACATTATGTTGGTTTCTATTGTCATGTCCTTGTCGGACCGCGTCAACTGACCATGAAGTTAGCTTATCTCGAAAACTGCCTTGACCACTGGTGAACAGTAACACCACTTTGTAGAAATTACTCTTTTGTTTTAATAGACGGACAATTGTTTCAGTCGATATGGTAGTTTCTTTAGCTGAATGCAAATTAACATAACAGTCCTATTTTGTGCTCTTGCAAGAGAAAAAATACCTTTCGGTGTTCATTATGACTGCCAAGCAAGAGAGCAAATCAAATGTTTCCTCTGATGAATGTGTGATGATTGGGAAGCCTCCCCCTCCGTTTAGACAGGCGATATTAACATGGCGATTATCGCCATCTACAGGTAAGAACTGACATTGCTTTTTGATACAAGACTTCATGCAGTTGGCCCTGTGCATAACTGAGTTCTTTAATGGCCCCTAAGATTTACAGATATGGAAAAAATAACAATGTTGTTGTTAAGAAAACTTTATTCGTTTTTCATCAAATGAGCAGAACATTTATTTGATAGTTATACATTTTCATAGTGGATCATTGCTGTCAGATCAGTATTTTTATGCAAAACTTCAGCACTTGCAATTAACAAAGCACAAGAAAGAATGCTACAAAACATCAGCCAAACTTCAGTTAACTTAGAAATACAAAAATGTAAAATGAACTGTGGGTTATGTGGACGATGATATCAAGCACGTTAAAAATGAAAGATACATTTTAAAAAGTGTTACATTATAATTTTCTATGAAAATGAATTACATTCACCTTTTATACATGACAACATGACTTATATTCTGCATAAAAACTCAAATAACCCAAAATTTAAAACATACAAAGCAGTTAAATGAATTCATAATTAATGATTTCAATTCAAAAATTGTTACATTTATGTGACCTTTATTCCCATCACTTAGCAGAAAGCCTATGAACAAATCTTTGAAGAACACACTTGCATTGCATAGAACTACTAATAAACACCTAGTCTAAATCCTTTTGTTGTTGTTGTTGATGTTTTTGTATTAAGAGAGAGTGTTAGAGCTGTAAGTGGAGGTGGATGAAATTGTATAGCTGTAAGAAGAGGTGTAATCAACACTGCCTCTACGGGATCCACTTCTGGAGCTCGCCCGAGAACCAGCTCTGGATCCAGAGCGAGAGCCTGGGTTAGAAACATTGTAAGGGCTACTGATTCCCTTGGTAGACATTGAGGAAGCCTGCAGCATCTTCATGCCATTACTTTCCTCCACCATACAGCTGTCCATGGCTTCCTTGTAGGAGATCTTCAGTTTAGTCTTGGGACATGTCAGGTTTTTCTGGTAGTTCCGAGTATCCTGTAGCTTCTGTGCTCCTCGTCCATCTAGCCAACCTCTGCGAATGGCCTCTTCGATGGTGACATGATGCCCAGTACCAGGCTCTAGCAGACCACCTGTCAGGTACTGAAACTCCAAAAATCTCTGGCCAGCCTCATAAGGCAGCCATTTCTCTTTTACTGCCTCTGCTGCTGACATCTTTCTCTTAGTCTTTACATCCTCAAACCCCATATAGGCTTTCTGGGCTGGTTTCAGTTTTGAGGCCATGTCTTGTTCAATGAGGCTCTGATGGACGGCATCCTGCAGAGACAGTCTTTCTCCAGTGGACGGGTTGATAATGCCCCCTGTGCATGCCTGGGCCTCTAGCAATCTCTGTGCTGTAATAGTATCAACTATGCCTCTTCTGTGCCCTTCTGTGATGGTAATCTTCTCCAGGGTCTCTGTGTCAAAGATGGCTCCCACAGGGCTTTGATCATCAAACATCTCAGCTGGAGAGAGGGTGATAGAAATACTGTCGAAGCGTTTACGAACAGTTGGGGAGGATGGGGTAGCCTGGATAGGGCTGCTACAGGTGAGCACATCATCAACATTACCGGCTGTGATGGTCATCTCAGTGCTGCTGGCTTTGCTGGTAATGAGGTCAGCAAACTGGGTCAGGGTTAGGGTTCCAGCACGGTACTGTTCAAAAGACTTTTGGTCAATCATACCACGTGCTAGGCAGTCCTGGATGTCATACTGGATTCCTGTTTTCCTATCCACCACCACCAAGCGTGCAGAGCCATCTGACCCCTTGACAGTTATTTCTTCCCACTCACACTCCTGCTCTGACAAGTCCAGAAAGGTGTCATAGTCAATTAGCTCCCGGTGATAGGCCTCCCGCACTGACATCTCCAGCCCAGTGTCCGGATCAACAATCACCACTCTTCTCTTGCGAAGAACATTTGTGCGGCTCTGCTCAGATTTTTGGGGCTTATTCTTGTCTTTCAGTGGCAGAAGCACTAGGCCTGTTCTGGCATCTTTGATACATCTGTCTTTCAGCTGAAGATATGTCAGGTTCTCCTTGGTGTTTGGGTCAAAGAACCCCTTGGTGTCATCTCCTTCATATGTTAGGATCTCATTCATCTCCTCATCAAAATAGCCCCTTTTATAGGCAACATCAACATCAATACGGTGGCTCTCTTTGGGGTCAATAATCCCACCACTGGCAATTTGGGCCTCCAGCAGACGGATGCCATGGCCTTTCTCAATTAGATCTTTCTCAATGGCTTGGAAAAGGGAGATTGTCTTTCCAGTGGATGGGTCTGTGTATCCAGTAACTGCTTTCTCTGCAGACATCAACTTATTTTTAAACTCTTTACCTATGAGGCCTCTCTTTGAAGCCTCCTCCACTGTCAGGAAGACATTATTGACTGGATCAATCATGAAACCAGAAGCAGCTTGAGCCTCAAGAAGCTCCAGGGTGGTTCCTCTCATGAGAAGACCTTCCTTCATTGCCTGATAGAAGGGCATGATTCGGTCATTGGCCTCATCATAGATCCCTGCAATACAGGTTGATCCATACAGATAGGACTTGAGCTTGTCCTCGATATCTCTGCTAGTGAGCTTGCCCTGATTAAGCTTCTGCAAGTCAGTTTCATCCAGCAGCTTGGAATCAAACAGCTCTGTGACGGAGACTTCACCACGGAGGCCCTTAACTGTCATGGGCTTTTCTGGGCCAGGGAGCAGCAGCAAGCCAGAGATGGGGTCCACTTTACACTTAACCTTAAGGTCAGTATAGCTTATCTTCTCTCCTGTGGCTGGATCAAGGTAACAGGTTGGTTTCTTGTTCAAAGCCCTGTAGAGCTCCTCATCAATAAGGTTACGGTCCAAGGCCAAGTCTTTGGGCAGGAATACACTCAGAACAGGGTCCAAGATGCCTCCAACAGACTCCTGAGCCTGGAGCAAACGGATGGTTGTCTCCTTGTCTATCCGACCCTGTTTACAAGCCTGACCCACAGATAACAATTTGCCAGTGTATGGATCTTTGAAGCCTGTGCTAGCTGCCTCAGCCATCACCAAGGTGTCTCTGTCTTCTGTGTCTACTATACCTCTGGAACAAGCAGTATCCACAGGCATCTTTTCATTAAATGTTGGGTCCACAATGTAGCCTGTTGCAGCTTGGGCTTCCAGTAGCATGAGGGCACTGTCTGGGCTGAGTAGGTTCTTATTTTTGGCTTCAGTGAAAGGCATTTTACCCTGGGACCCACTTGTCATGCCAGAAATGATACCAGTACCCTTAAGACTGAGCTGGATGTCCACAGCGACTTCATCCACAGTCTTCTTTCCCTTTAAGAGCTGGTCCAGGGTGGTTTTACTGATTATACCGCAGTCACACAGCTGGTGGGCTGTTACTTTGTGGCGCACCCCATCAAATAATAGCTTGGAAGGATCTACTGTGGGGATTTTCTCATCTGTCTGGGTGTGCTTGCTCAGAGTACAAGCTCTCTCCAGCAATCTCCTTATCTCTTTTTCCAGAGCATCTTTCTGAAGAATCAACTCTGACACCTCCTTCTCAGAACTCAGAAGCCGGCTCTTGTATCTCTCCTCAACACTCCTCAGCTCCCTCATAAGCCTTTCCACCTCACTCTTCAGGGAGCTCCTCTCTCGATCAGCCTTATCCCTATCTGAGTCAGACTGCCTCATCTGGCTCTCTTTCAGCTCATATTGACTCTTAATATATGTAAGATCCTTGCGAATGGTATTGTTCTCATCCTGAAGGCGCTGTTTGTTGCGCAACTCTGCCTCTAGTGAAAGCTTGATGCGGCTGAGCTCCTCTTCTAAACGTTGCTGGCGGGTCTTGTCCTGCTCCAACAGTTTGAGCTTGGCCAGTAAATTGTCCTTCTGTTGCAGCACCTCAGTGTATTGACTTTGGGACTCATGCACCATTATGGAAGTCTGGGAAAACAAAAGACATCACATCATTACATGTAAACATATGTAACAACATTTAATGAGCAAAAAACCCACATAAATTGACAAATGAGTCTGATGAAGGCTGCTGTGTCTTTGTTTTGGAGAATAGGTTAAACCCTCAACAAAATTTTAAATTAAATTTTTTTTAATTAATTAAAAATTTTAAATTAAAACAATACCAAGCCATTTGTAATGCCACAAGCCACGCCTGTCTGGATAGCAGATATTATTATAGCATATGCAGGCTCAGTTATATTATGTCTAAAGTGCAGCAATGAATGAAATGCGTACTGTTATGAAAGCATGCAAGCAAATGAAGCATCTCATGCAAACCCTTAAAATGAAGGTCAGTTCCTAAACAGTGACATCTAAAATCATAAGACCACCATCAAACTGATTAGAGTTTTAAATGAATTAAAATGATTCATGCAAAGGTAAGAATGCAAATTAGCTGCATTATGTGGAGCTGATCCCTCACAGCAATCAAAAATACCTCAATGGATTGCTTTTGGATTTTGTCTATTTCCAACTTAAGCTTTTCTCTCTCCTTGGTCACGTCACTGACGAGAGCTTGGAGTTCCAGTGTCCTCTTGCTGCTGCTCTGGAGTTGCTCATGTAAGGCTGAGATCTGAGAAGCACTTTCTTCATCTGTACTGTCCTTGCTCAGCTTTAGCTCATCTCTCTCCTGCCTCACTGCCCTAAGCTCCTCTTCCAACCTCAGTCTCTCCTTTGTCAGGTTCTGTGTCAGATTCTGCAGCTTCTCAATCTCCGTAGTGTTTTCATTAAGAAAACGGCTCTTTTCTTCAATGGTCTTATAAAGACTCTCATTACGGAGGTTGACCTCACGGACCCGGGCCTGTTCCTGCAGTAGTTGTTGTTTTAGTGTCTTCAGCTCAGCTGTCACCTGGGTCAGCTGGTCCATGGTGACCTTGTGATCCTTCATGCTCTTGTCAAGGGCCTCTTGGAGGGCCCTGAGATCATGCTCATACTTCCTTCCCGAGGTGGATACTTCTTCCTGCATAGCTTTGAGGGTGTTAATGGTGCTTGTGTGCTCTCTGCAGGTATGTGTCATCCTCTCCAGCTCAGCTTCCATTCTTTTCCTACGTGTGAACTCCTCTTGGTTTGTCTTCTTCTGCTTCTCCAATTCTACTTCCATGCCATCCAGAGAGCACTGCAATTCCCTGATACGGCTCTGTAACCTGGCAGAACTCTGCTCAGCCCTGGTCTTCTCACTAGACTGTTTCTCCAGCTCCATTCGGGTGATGTGAATCTCCTTATTGATTGACTCCACATAGGTGGTGTTTTTTGTCTGCAGCTCTGCCTGAGCCTGTTTCAGGCGACTAATTTCCATCTCCAAAGCTCTCCTCTTCTTCCCTTCCTCCTCCAGATTGTGTGTAAGCAGGCTGATCTGCCTGGACTTCTCCTCATTGTTCTTTGCAGTCTCCTTCAGTCTGAGCTCATTCTCTCCTCTCTGATGTACTAGGGTTCTCAACTGCACCTCCAACTCACTACGTCTTCTAGTCTCTTCTGTCACTGAGGCCCTCTGCTGCTGGGCCTCATCCTCTGCCCTGCTCCTGTGTTCTTCCATGTGGGCTATGGACAACTTCAGTCTCCTCAGCTCCTCCTCTAGGTCTTTCTTTTCAGCAGTGAGTCTGTCACAATGCAATTTCAGCTCTGCTGTGTCTTCATCTCTCTGCTGTGAGACCTTCAGGACAGAAGCCTTGGTAACATGGATCTCTGTCTCGTATGTTTGTTTAAGTTGATTTATCTCCTGGCTGCTTTGTGCTCTTACCTTTGAGATCTCTGACTGGAGCCCTTGTCGACGTGTTGCCTCCTCCTCTAGCAGTATCTTAAGCCTGTCCAGTTCAAGCTGCTTGTCCTTCACAGACTTCTCTAAATCAATCTTTGCCCAGCTGAGCTCTTCCAGTTCTTTCTGTCTGCGGCGAACAGCTGCCTCATACTCTTCTTGCTGACTGGCGTAGCGTTCCTCAGCCAGCTTTCTCTTCCTCTTTTCTTCATCTAGCTGGTATGTAATGCGGGACAACTTGTCATTAAGATCTTTCAGCTGATTGGTTGTGCTGTCAAGGCTCTCCCTAGTAGCATTAGCTTGAAATGCTGTGGTTCTTTTCACTTCTTCCATAGAAATAAGCTGCTCTTTTGACTGAGTGAGCTCTAGCTTGTATCGGGCAAGAGCATCCTCAAGAGACTGGTTCTTCTGGTTACGATCCTGGACATCTTCTTTCAAACGCCTCAGTTCCTCCTCAAGCATCTCAATCCTGGTGTTCCTGATCTAGAAAGCAATGAAACATACAAAGTTAAGAAGGTTCTCAAGTATTTTATGTCATCTACTTTCATATTTTCAGAAGACATATTTGATAATTCATTCAATTGTGTACATTAGTATCAAAGATGAAACACATTCCATTATATATCTTTTTATGTATGCTGTTCTTATTTCACCCACTAAATATAACACTAGTATAAATAATTTAAATATAACATAGCACGTGTTTTAGTGGACAGCACAATCCCAGTGCTTACCTTCAGATCTTCCATGTTCTTTAGCATTTCCCCAAGGAACTTGTAGTAGTCACTGGAACGGGTAAGCAGCTCAATGTAGCGAGACTGGAGGTCAGCCGCCTAATGAAGTTTGAATTAGTAAATGAATACTGAAGCCAAAAGATGTGATATTAATTGCATAATGACTGAGATGCTTTGAGGATAACATGTGCAATAAAAGAATGAATCATTAAATTGATGGTAGTACATTAACTTAATATCCTTAGCAAATAGAGTTTAATTCAATTGCTCTGAATAACTAACAGGAGATGAACACATAATAATTACTCAAGGGTATAACACCAGGTATAATTTCATTAAACCTCATTGTTGAGCTACACTGCATATTGCAATAGTGTTATGGAGAGGCAGAGCTCCTACCTCTTGTCTGACCACAGTAGCAGGGGACTGCAGCATGGTTCTTTTGATAGGAATATTAAGCAGAGTCTCCAGGCCTGCACTGTAGGAGGCCAGCTGCAACTCATAGTCCTGAAAATACACAGCACAATATGCGTTAATGTTTCTGTAATGGTATATTTTTTTTTTAATTGATTGTGTCTAACATATATGACAATATTTTATCCTGACAGTATAATGAAACTGTTCACAATAAGTGACTTTCTTGACACCAACCTTTATAGATGCAGCACAGGTGTCTGCATCCTTCTGCACATCCTCCACTTTCTCCTTCTTTCCCTTGATTTCAGTATGAAGTGCCTGTCCATAGGGTAGAGGGCCATTAGATTTTTATTTGTCACATGCATGAATGTACAGCAGTGAAATGTGATGGCAACAACGCCAGCACTGTGCAAGTAAAATAAGATAAAAATAAAAATAAAAATAAGAATGAAATAGAAAAGTATATATACACTCCTATATACAATTATAAACATAAATCCACTGATATTGATTTATTTATATGCTACTTCTAAAACAGCAATTACTTGGAAGGGAGTGGAATAATACTGACATTATAAGTTGTTTTCTTAAGTTTTTAGAGACATTCCTGAGTGTTGTCCTGAAGTTTTAAGATTATTTTTGAGTCACTATCTCTCAAGATAAATATATTTTTCCTTTCTTCATATATATTTGACTGTTAAGAAAATGTTTTTAACCCATCTCTGCTTAGGAATTGGGACTGTTTTTTGATTTGAGAGCTAATAATTCAAACAGAAAATACTTGTGAAAAAAAAAACAAGATTTTCATGAAAAATAAAAAAAAATCTCATATGCACTAAAGAGTAAATTGTGGATATTCTCAATTAAAAATCACATTTGGGCATATTTTTCTCTGTTAAGCTGATTTAAATTAGGAAAGACATGCCTTCTGTTGGCTGAGGTGATCCATGAGAGTCTGAATGTCACTGAGCTTCACCGCCTGTAGGCTGTCCTGGCGCTTCCTGGCATTGTCTATCCACTCTTCCAGGGAAGTGCTGCTCTGCTGATAATGTCTCAGCTGCTTCTCCTGCTTTTCCAGATCCCACACTCTGAGGAGGAAAGAGTGGGAAGAAGAGGAAAAGGATTCAGGGATATTTTTAGTATTGTTTCTGGAATACAGTAGATACTTACTGTAGGTATAAAGATGGAGATATCAGTGATGAGATATTAAATAAATCATTGAGGTTCACTCCACATTTGTATGTGTGTGTGTGTATGTGTGTAGACCATTTTACCTGCTATCAATCTGAGTTTGGATGCGACGCCAGCGGTCAGACAACTGACCAACCAGGTCCGAGTATTTGGACAAATCCACATCACACTTGTGGAAAGAGTTGGCAATCTGACCATTCCAATGAACAGCTTTGGCCAGTTCGGACTCCATTGCTGTAAGCAGGTCTCTCTTTTGCTCCAGATCAGTCTTCATTTGCTGCAAAACCGATAGAGAAAACTGATAAATCTACACAGTTTCAACAATATTCATACAACACCTAATTAATAATTACTTAATCTTAAATCAGTTTGCTATTGCACTACACAGTTTCACATACGTATTTAAGCCTGCTGATGACATAGCCAGAGAATACTGCATGAACTGCATATGGGAAGTGTGACAGACCTTTAATGTACTCCGATAGTTTTCCACCTCACGGAGGTCCAAAGAGGTGGTGTCCTTCTCTGTAAGCCGGGCTTCATGCACTTTGATGACATCCTCAGCATGGAGGAGGCTCTGGATCAAGGCTTTAAGGGCTGACAGTCTGTTATCAAGAAACAAAATAATTACATTAAATACTGATCTTCCACATGACATGACAGTCATTACTGAGAAAGAGTAAGAAGTGATCTTATATGATGAAACCTGCAAAACTGTACATTGCCACAAGCTGAGGTTACACTGAGACAAAATGTTACATTAGCACACGAATTGCCTGAAATGCCAAGTGAACATCAGGTAAAGGTAAGTAAAGGTAAGTACACAGGTGATGAGATTATACTACATATTGTACCTCTGAAGGTAAGCTGAGGAGAGACCCTGCAGGTCAGCAAGTTTTTGGTTGATGAGGTCCAGTTCAGAGCGGAGGAACTTGGCTTGCTCGGAGTCTGCAGGGACCCCTTCCAGCTGCTTTAAAATCCTCTCCCTCAGGCGCAGGTACTCATCATGGACAGAGTCTAAATCCTGGTGGACAACCTGCACAGTAATATCATGTAAAATTATTAAGGTAAATTTAGCATTATCACCCTTCACTGGTGAAACTGTAAATGGGAAGGAAATTTAAAAGGTTTTCTGTTGTACTTTTAACAATTGTGTTGTTACTAATAAGAGAAAGTTGGAACCAGAATTATTAAGTTGGTTTGTTTGCTCAGTTACTAATTCAACACTGGTCCTGTGCAAAAGAATAATTCTGGTCTTGGTGAATGTTAAGCCAGTTTCCTTTTTATTCTCTTTTATGAGATTACTGTTGTGTTTGTTTGTTTTTTTGTAACCAAACATTTTATGTATGTATATTTTCTATATTTCTGTATAAATGGGTAACTAAGTGATTAAAAAAACAAGTTTTTTTTTAAATAAGGTCGGGAAAAAAAGCAAAAGTCATAGCATGTAAGAATCTACCTGAACCTTTAGAGGACACGCTGGAGAGCGCTGGAAAACTCAAAAAAATGCAAAAGTGATCCTTTAAGAGCAGTTACTTACATGCAGCTTCTGGAGGTGCTCTGAGCACTCGTGCAAGCTGTTGTCGCCCAGAGAGATGTGGAGATGATTAGTGAGACCAGACTCGACCAGCTCCAGCCTGCGTCGGAGGGCGTGCAGGTCATTAAGCAGGGTAAGGTTAATGACAGGACTGGGTGCGGCAGTCTTGATGATGGTAGTCTTCGTAGTTTTGGAAGTTTGAGCTTTGACAGGCTCCTGTTTTGGGGGCTCAACCAGTTTGGCAGCTATTGATGAAATGAAGGATAAGTAGACTAGGAGGTTAGGAATCAAGTATTCTATAAAACTTTTTTTGCTTGTTAATTTGATTCAAAAACAGTTCATCTTTCCTACTTCACTCTTACTCAGTGAATCCATCCATGAATGACTGAGGAGCCATGTTATACTCACTGAAAGCAGGCAGCTGGATAACCAGGGTATCATAGTGGTTCTGGGCTCCAGCAAACTGGCCCTGGATGGTTTTCTTGTCGTCTTCTCCAAACAGCTCAGAGCCTTGACTGCTGCGCAGAAACTCTTGATAGTGAGTCTCCAGCCTTTTGATGATACTGCGGTATTCCTCAGGACGCATCTTGGACAGCTACAGTGACATGAGAATAGAGTGGGGTCACGTTATAAGGCAGAGATATAAGGTGAGCATGAAAAAGCAGAAACCTAGTTCGGTCAGGCAATTTTTCAGAGAAGATATAAAATTATAAAACAAATTCTATTTCAACTTTGCATCTAGTATGAAAACATAAGCTGTGTAAAGGACTTGGTAGTAATATGTTTCAAGTAATGCAAATGAGTAAATGAGTAAAATTTATGACAAACAATTTTTTTGTGGATTATTCTTACTCTTACTCAAGTATTTTTTTTCATCAGTATTCCACTATTTTCCTTTTTACATTTGACCAAATAGGTGGCATTACAACTGTATGTCCCTTTGTGATGATTTTGAGAAAGCTGATGATTTGCAGACAGTGAGCTGACAGGCACACATTGCTCTGCAGCTGTGCAGTCATCGTGACAGAACAAGTGATTAATGAAGAGGGGAGCACAGCAGTCAGCTTCAAGTCAAGCTGGTCAGCTAATAAGCAGCAAAGGAAGGTCAAATGACTGAATCAGAGGCTATGGAAAACAACTCTTGACAGTCTGTGCATTGTCGGTGCACCAAATAAAAATGCTGTTAAACTGATTATTTTTTAGTCACAGTTCTTTATTTTATCACATGACGTTAAAATGAGCTAAACTAAATTTTAACTAGTACTCACTACTTTGAAAAAAAAAAATGTACCGAATACTCTATTACTCTTAATTCAGCAGTTTTCTTCCAGGATAATTTTTCAGTAGATTTTTGGATGAGCAACTGTATTCTTACTCAAGCAGAATTATTCTGTATCAGTTGCAAGCATTTTAATAAGTAAATGCAATAATGTATGACACACTGCTGTCTTTGTGATAACTTACCATAGTGAGAGTGAGTGAGTTGATGTAATTGATGTCTTTGACACAATATTGCCAGGAGATCAGACTCTTGATGTTGATGTAGAGCTGGTTCCAGATGCCCATGATTGCTTCGTAATACTGCTCGTTCCTGGGAGTAGAACAAGTCATCAGTCATTCTGGGAGCAGCCACGATGTCTCATTTTGACTTTGTATTGTCTTTGTGTTGGCTGACAATTCCAGAGGAACCAGATTAGACTGAATGTCTAGACAGTAAAGCTGTATGTGGGCATATGTGTGTGTGTGTGTGTGCATGTGTGCATTTGGGGTGTGTGTGTCTATTTCCTTTTGAATGATTTCTGTGTTATATAATACCATAAAATAAAATATCAACAGCAACGTTCCATTTCAAAATGATGTGATGTCTGATCGACGACAAATTCACTGCTCTGCCCTTACCGAAACAAACATCTGCACAGGATTTCCAAAATGACCTACATTTCCTCTATGTTTCCCCTAACAAATCATTCCCCCATTTACTGAGTGCATCTTACTTGTTGGCAAGGCCAATGCTGAGTGGGTTTGGTGGGGGGATAAGCAGACACACAGAGGGAATCAGCATGTCCAGGCCTCCAGGTCCTGTCACAAGCCACTTGCTACGCTGGGAGTTGTCCTTCAGGATGCCCTCATTCCCTTTCAGAATCCCTTTCTGAGGCACAAACACACACAAGAAACAACAAAATTATATTTTTGATCTTTCTCTTCACACCATATGTCTGTGTATGTATATCTGTGTATGTATGTATTTTAGTCTCTTTGAGATATGTGTATGTGTTTATATGCATGCAGTGTGCATGTGCATGTGTGTGTGTGTGTGTGTGTGTGTGTATCTGACCTGGTCTTGTTTAAAGTCACACAAAGCCTGCACTACGACAGTGCTGCTGGTCTTCTCTTCAGGGTTGCGAGGTTTCAGTCTGACAATAGTCTTGGACTTGTTGACCAGACTTTGTACCTGCGCCTTGTTCTCCATGATTCTCTCCTTCTCTCTCTGTAAACACACAAATATTATCGGTTCTGATCAGGGCCACTGTAACACTGAACTACTCCAAGAAGGGACAGGATGAAATATTCCTTTCTGATTATTCAAAATTCAAATATAGCATATCCACAGGGTGTACTGTGGAAATGCAGACACGCAATAGCATTCCAATCATTTCTGCACGGCAGGTTAATTACTCCATAGTCTCCATAGTCAAAAAACTGGCTTTACCAGACATGCAAATTTTTTAGGAACAGTGCTATTCAAAAACCTTTAAGTGTTAATTTAACGGGTGCAGGCAAATGCATTAGACTTAAGAGTATTGTGATACCTCCAAGTTTTTGAGGAGTTCAATGAGGTTTTCCAGTGGGGTATTCTTGTCACATGCGAAGCTACGGATGTTCTCGTGTTCCTTCTGCAGCTTCCCATAGGTTTCATTGGCCTCCTTGAAAAACTGGAGATGAAAACAAAAAAGATGTGGCAAGTACAGTAGCATCAAAGTGTGTGAGTGTGTGTGTGTGCGTGTGTAACTGAGAGAGATAAAGACAAAGAATTTGTATTAACCTGGCTGTAGGCAGCATTTTCCTTCAGGTGAATGTGGATACACTTGGTGATCTGCAAGAGCCAGCTCCACTGGGTCTGCAAGGTATCCATGTAGGCCTAAGGCAGCAGACACAGTCATCAGTACAAAAAACACATTATACCTCACCAAGCTAGTCCACTGCTGCTATATTTGAATATTATACAAATTAAGATAGGCCGTCTGCTAGAGAATAGAAAGCCTCACCTCAATTTTGTCTGCGGCAGGATGATTGTTGTTCAGAAGGCCATCTACTTTCACTTTCAGCTTGTTTAGCTCCTTCTCCTTCTCCTCCAGGTCCCTCATCAGCCTCTATATGGACAATAGAAAGTAAGAGAGGCTTAGTGCTCACAGATGTGTATACCCACATTTTAACTAAGGTTTTCATAGCCCCCCAAAAACCCCACAAAAAAATAACATCATATTTTCAACTGGAGCCAAACCACAGACTCTATCTGTTTAAAGGGAATAGTTCAGCCTGAGATCCTTACTGAGTAGCTCTCCTGCTTCTTGGGGATATACTGGTCAATGTTCTTGTCTCCCCAATCAAAGATAAGCTCCTCTTCCTCTCTCTCGTTCACCCACATGATGGCACGAGAGATCTCCTCGATGATGCTCTGAAGCTCACGCAGCTGACTCACACGGCTGTGGGACAATTTCTGAGGTAAAAACAAGGGAAATGAATGAGGCCAGTTAATGCTTAAACAACAGCAATAATATTCTCTAAGTATTTTTTCATTGTTTTGTAGAGTTTGGTCCTACCTGCAGGCTATCCCATTCTTGTTCCAAAGCATGGAGGGAGGGCTTGTCACCCCTCATGTTCTAGAGAAAAGATGTTTTTTGTGTTCAGTTTGCATTGAATAAATATCCCTGTGACACAATATTGGACTTGTGCACACATAATTCAGTGCCAGTCATGGTGTTACATAAAACAGGCAACCCACACAATTTAGCAATTAAAGGATTAGTGTGTAGGATTTTAATTGAGCCAAAGACAGAAATAGCATATAATCTTCATAAACATGCTTCTTATTAGCGCACAAAAAACAGAAATGAGGATTCTTAGTGTTTTCATAAAGTTTGAATAAGCTGTTTTATCTACATAAGTGCAGTCCCAGTAGTATGTGGGCTGAGGAAATCACTAACGATGACCAAAAGTTTTCCGAGGTTCTCTGAACGTTGTTCCCATTCCCAGTTGGAGGGGGTGGGGGGTTCAAATGGTCATGTTTACCTATTTTCCAGCAGTGTTTTGCATCTTCCAGTACATGTTTATGGTCCGCAAAAGTGTGTTCTACATATTCTGAGGGTTAAAGTACTTCTCTGGGGCCGAACTAATAATACAAAACAATATTTAAACAGTTTGTGCCTGCTTTCCTGTCTGATTCCTGACCAGAGGTGGCTGTACTGCCAACTACGACTACCAATAGGCTTTGCATGTATATCAGAAGTTATGCATGGAGCCATCTTTAAACATCAGAGAGGAACACATTCGGCTGTGTAACCATTAGAGCCCGCTAAATCCGACTCATTGTTCCTTAAAGGGCATATATCTTCAGCTTGAACGAATCTAAGATTGTTCTCAAAGGAGCAACTATACAGAGTCTCAAAGCAAAGACAAAGGAGCCAGAGTGATTCAATAATAACACAAAAAAGTCAAAATATCCCTTACCAATTCATCCCTGGCATGGTCCACTTCCGGGCTCCTTTGGATGGTGCTGTGGTATTTGTTGTGATTTATGATCTGTTGTTCAATGGTGGCCGAGTCGTCCCCCCACGGAGCTGTCTCAATCAGACGCTAGATGACACAGAGTAAACGCTTATTATCATGTTACTGAAAACAAATACTTTGACACATAATTATGCTGCCAAAATCAGCTTGCGGGGAATATACACTGTATAGTATATGATTAGAAGAAAAGACATGAGGTTACATAAACATATACTGTATTTGAGGTAAACAACAAATACAATTTCATTAGATATTCTACTGTTAAAGTGCCGAGTGCAGGACTAACCAACCGAATCTTTCCTACATACCTTCCTCCATTAGGCTTTTAAATAACACCCAGCAGAGTAGCACTTAAGTTCTCTTATATGCAAGTTTATTATTGTGTAACTTTGTCTTGCCTGTCCTGTTATTACTGTATGTCTTACTGTGTATGTATTTATGCAAGCAGCTTGACTTGCTTTGGTCCACAAAGAATTTCTCTTTGGGGACACTAAAGTTTACTGTATTGATTTTTTTTGTGTTGTTTTCTACTGTATTCCATACATGCTATAGTGATTTTAAATCTACATCTTTCCCCCCTTTGTCCTCTAGGTGTCAGCAGATAATCATTAAGTGAGTCTATTGTCTGTGTCCGTCTCTTAAGCAGGAAACTATTCCAGCTATTCCCCCCTAACCAGAGTTCACAGACCTCAGCTTTGATAAGAACTCTGCTAGCAAACCACTCTGAACCAGTCCCTCCTCTGAACTCGCCCTTTTTCTTCCCTCCTCTCTCTCTCAGGCCTTTTGTTTTCTCACCACTCCCTTCCTTCATGCTTACTTGACACACACAACATGGCTGTTCATCGAGTTATGCAGTCAGCAGCAGGGCTAGGGTCTAATGGAGAACGGTCAACGAGAAAAACAGATACAGTGTGCTGGTCATTTTAGGACATTTGCACATTAGCTCAAAACACAACCGAAACTAACAAACAAAACAAAAGGACGACAGGGTTGAGGAGACAAGTAGGTCATCAGGTGTTAAGTTTCCATGTTTGGGGACTTTTAAAAGAAAAAGTGAATAGTATGAACTAAGACTGAGAGAGAACTTAAAAAGTTTGAGGAGGTGAGCTCATTGAGAACAACATGGGGAACTGTGAATGAAGAAATAAAAGGTTGAAGCTTGGAGTGGTAAGAATGAAGAATGAAAGGGTGTGTGCACTTGTTTGGAGATGGGGGGTGGGGTGTAGAGGTTTGGGAGGTAGAGTGAGTACGAGGGCGTTTTCCCAGAGGCACGTAAACTGTCATGTCCCGTAACAACTGAGTCAGTGGTGAGTGTCAGATTTCACACTCCTTCACGTCTTCTCTCA
>OMLB01008155.1:42088-65228 GCA_900302555.1 Myripristis jacobus | reverse complement strand
CCTGCCACACACACACACACACACACACACACACCGCCACCACCCCCCACCTCTCAGTATCTCAAATGGCTGAGCTCTTTCTTTCCCTTCCTTTCTCTCTTTCCGTATTGTACCTCGCTTGGCCTCTTTCACCCAGTGGCTCAAGTTCTGGCAGCGTGTCTGACTGGTTTCAATTACAGCTGGTCAGAATATGTGATAAGGTGGGAGCTATGCATCCACTTCTCCCTTCACACACGCAAATGCATACCCTTAGTCATCCGTGCAGGCATGCACACACATGCAGACACAACTACTCATACTGTTTTAACCAGTCGGGAACTGCAGGCGATAGAGTCAGTGTCTCACCAAGATGTCGTCATTGAATGCATCAGTCATAACAGCCTTTAAAGGGCAATACTGGTCCAGCGCAGTGCCAAGTTTGAAGAGCTCACCTTTTGTTGAGCAATCCAGGCCAGGGCCTCATTATAGCTCCTCCCACCATCAGAGGAGCCCACGCTGCCTCTGTTCCATCTTTGGGGCATCCCGCCAAGAGACTGCTGGATACTACCTTGCATATGCTGGAGATGTTCCAAGCTGTTCGGGTGAGCAGAAATGTAAAATACTTGGTGAATCTTCCCAGGGCACATTACACGCTCATCTTCAAAGGCCTCAAATGCACCACAACAGCTAAATGAAAAACATACACAAAAAGAGTACCCGGGCTATTTGGGTACACGCAGCTAGCTCATCAGTGCTGCTACCGAGCTGTCTCCCAAGAAGATTGGGTTTGTCTACATAGAATCCATTAAAAAAAGCATATTTTTCCTCATTTATCCCCACCTCTCCATGTGTATCTGGAGGCAGGGTTTTTTCAAATGCATCAATACACTGCACATGAAGTCAAACTTTGCACAGGCACACACACACACACACGCGCACTACAAGGTGAATTACCTTCTAAAAACATCATTAGGTATGCGCATATGCTGTAGCTCGGCGCCACATCTCCTCAGCTGCTCCATGCTCTCTGCAGCCATACTCATCAACTTGTCCACCTCAAAGGCTGATCCACCCTATTAATGCCAAACAGAATAGGAAATTAGCACCTGTTACCACTACCAGCAGCATCATACTCTCATAGAGACAACAGACAACATACAACAACATAGTGTGGTACATGTACTGTCAGCAAAGCCTATCTGTGCTAACACGTCTTTCCAAAACTCCGGCTATTCTTATTCTATTTCTTTAACTACGGCTAAATGTGACGACAAACACATCATAGTGGACAATGTTATCTGCATGTCACACTTACATTCTGGAGCAGATACTGCGCTCTCTGCAGGTAATCCTGAGACTGGCCTTTCAGGAACGAAGCTCTATGCTGGATAGCCTGCACACTACACATAAGAAGACAGAAAATTATGTTCTCGGTTTGTTGAATAGCCTTCAATAATGTGACATGACTGTTACATGAAGAGAACATTTTATACTTCACAAATACAAATCCGGTAGAATATTTTATGCATTCAGTTCTGCATATATCAGTCACAACTTTTTTTGGTTTAAGATTTGTGAGAGCTTTTAAGAGAGGAATAATAATAGTAATAATAATAATTTATTTATACAGCACTATTCATACACTGATGACAGGCCAATACACTTCACATGAAAATACAGATAAAAAAGCATGCAGAATAGAAATACAATGAAAGGCAAAGAAATGAGGAAAAATAACAAATTACAAGTTAAAAAAGGTTGTAAATAATTGACTGATAATACAGATGAGAGGAATTTTGAGCCGTCGGACTGTGGGTCTGTGGAACACCACCACGTGAGAACCACTTGAGTTCGTGCGGGAGTGTAAACTAGAGAGGAGTCCGAGATACAGTCCAGGAATAAGCCATTAAGTGCTTGATAAACAGGCCACAGAGCTTTAAAGTCTATTCTGAAAGATGTCAGCTAGTCAGCATGTCAAGTAATTACAGCTTAATAAAATCTTTATAAATATAATGTTGCCCCAAAGTGTCAGAGAGGGACACTGGTGGACAATACAGTTTGCATGTTATCAAGTAGTTTTGAAAGCTTACACATAATCACAGAATGTCAAAGGGCTTCAAACTGCAAGAAAATGTTACGTGATGTGGAATAAGGGTGAAATGTCCTTTAATTGCAAAATCATATCATTGCATAATTATAATAGCATGTAAAAGCAGGTATTATTAGTATGAGCCTGGGGCGTATCCTATTAGGTGTGAAGACAGAGTCATATCACGACTGACATCATGATGAGGTTTAGCAGTGGGAGGAAAGTCAAGGGGTGTGTACAGTGTATGGAGTTTCTCAAGCATTTCCTCCGCTGTGATCCAAGATATTAGGCAACACTGTGTGATGCAGACTAATACATCAATGAGAGTAAATTTGACTTTTGCTTAGCTTTGAGGTCATGACCTGGTGGGGATTTGCATGGACCTTGAATAGGTCAAGCCTCTGCCACAAAGAAAAGAGGAAGAGGAAAAGGACTGTAGAATCATTTTTCGTTGTGGTTAAAATGTTTTAATATTTCTATAACATGACTGTAAGGTTTTGTAGTGTGCCCGTTTTACACTGATGACCTTAAAGTGAGCTTATTCGTGGCTACTTTATAATACGAGAAGTTCACTGTAGGTAAGGTATGGCAGGCCATATATTATTGCAGACTTTAAAACTTTCCTATAGGTAACTTCATTTTGTTGTTTTACGTTTTTGAACGGTTTTAACATAAGGGCAAAGAAGTGGATATGTACAGCAATACGCAAAGTATTTTTTTACAGCGCTACATTTTTAACATTAAACGTTTTGTGGCTACTTTTGTAGCACTTTCAGCATTATTCGACGAAAACACCTGGTTTTGTTACAGACCACTCATACAGCAACAGGTAATTTAAAAACCCCTTACCTTGTCCCTCCACCTCCACCGCCGACGCCCCCACCCATAGTACCCATGCTCATCTGCATTTTCTGCCCCCCGCTACCGCCACCGTGCATGGAGGTCTTGGAGTAGGAGTAGGTGTATCCGTCGCCCTGGTATTCCCCTTGGTATCCGTTCCCACCGACGAACACCGGCAAGTCGTTTCTAAAACTCGCACTCGCCAGGTCCGGTCGCGAGTTGCTCCTCGGCCCGAGGGTAGGCAGCTTCGAATGGGAGCCGTACAAACTCATATTGGCTGTCGTTGTGAAGTTTGTTGTAAAGTTGTTTTGTGTTTGTGTTCCTCTGGTCTGCTGCCCCCGAAAAAAACAGGACAGACCTTGCGCTTCGCCCTCCCCTTCGCCTGTTGCGCAGATAAGTTGAGAATAGGCGGAAGCGGGCCGTTTTGGGATATAAAAACCACACCTTGCTGCGGTTATGGAACGCCTTCTGCACCTTGACTGAAGTCCTGTCCTGTTCTGTCTGCCTGGGAAAGGCTAATACCGGCGACAGTTGCATTTTACAAACTAAACTTTTCTTCCTCTGCGGACAAATTGAGCAATTTCTGTGGCAATATAGGCTATTACTTATTTATGAGGAGAATTATGATAATTATGATAATTTCTTAGACTTTGGCACTGTAGTGGTGTTGAAAGCACTCAAACCCTCTGTTTAAGTGAAAGTTGCCATCATGGAAAAATACACAAATAAAAGTGCAAGTCCAACATTCAAATTTGCTTAAGTATCAAAAGTAAAAGCAATCATTGTGTTAAATTATTGATGCATAAAGATGTATGAAGAATTTTCCATACTGTTGCATATACTGTTGACTAGTTTCAGCACTAACAATACACCAAGTAACTAGTAACGTAATTGTAAAATAATTGTAAGTGATGATAAATGTACTGCAGTAATTAAAAATAGTGTTTCCCATTGAAATGTAGTGCAAAGTAAAATGTTGTAAAGTAAAATTTTGTTACTTTGTTACTTAGTGTTGGTTACAGTGACTTTAAGAATGCTTATAGGTTACCTCACTTTGTTATTTACCTAAAAAGGCAAATGTTTTGGTTAGACAGTTATTATAACTTGTTGGCGCACTTTTGCACTACCCCATTCAAAAACATGTCCCTGCTGCCAGAAGGTGATAGATCATGCCATGGGTTGCCAAGTGTGTGGTCAATCATTGTTTTGCAATTCAGTGTAATACTAGGACATTGCTCTGGTTTTGATACAGTAAGCAAGACTCATTGACATCAAGCATACTTACAGATTTTTTTTTTCAGCAACACTCCAGTCAATCAACAAAAATGAACGGATAAATAAAGAAATAAACAAATGCTAAAATAATGATAATCAAAATCAATAATGTACCGTGGAAGTCATTTGATTAAATTTTGTTAAGGGCCCCATATGGAAAGATTTTTCTGATTGTCAGTTGAGCATTGAATTACAGAACTGTTTATACTGTAGGGTACATGGGAATGCAATGGTGGTGACAGTGTAATTTGTTATGAGGAAAGTTATTTTTCAAACCTACTTTCTTTAACTGGGAAAATCTCTAGTCAACTGAATTATAGAGAAGCCCTGATTTGGCCTCCGGTTTAATTTCTGTAGATTTCACTTTCTTTTTGCTCCCCAGGATGAAGACCGCAGCTAAATTTGGTATCATTCAGACTAATCTGTTAACAAGTGCCATGTTCAGTCATAATGGCAACCGGGAAATACAGCCAGCACGTCTAAATCCCACTGAAGTGAGAAGGGATGAGCAGTGGTGTTTGTGCCAAGAATTTGTCATGCTGGGTTCAACATTCTTGAGTTCAAAAGGAATCAGAAAGCTCAGTGTTTTTCTTTTTTGGTTTTTCTTGCTTGCGGCTGAATGTCAGAAAGAGACAGCAAGATGTTTTCAGATGTAAAGTTGCAGAGGCCCCTGTTTGCTTTCACTTTGATTTTTTTTTTAAACATTTTCTTTGTCTTTTTCACCTTCTGTCTCCTCCTCCCTCTCACTATCTGTCTCTTTCTCTCACACCCACACACATACATACATACACACACTGTATCACAATGTCATCGCTAGGTGTGCCGAAGCTTTGAAAAGTGAAGGGGTGAGAGAGAGAGAGACAGAGGGAGGGTAACACACATACACACACCTGTCAGAGGCATGTTTGGGAAAAAGACTTGGCAACTAATGTGTGTTAGTTGAATCATAGTGACGTAGTATAGTAACGTAAAGAGAGAGAAAACCAGCAAAGCAGCTGTACGATGGCTGAAATACATCGGCATTTATTACTTGATTATATCACAGTAAAAGTCTTTCAGGCTGTTTTCCGAATAACAACAAGGGAGATTTTCTTGACTTAAAGTTAGAATGATAATGGGCTCTGCTGCAAGACATATTCTGCCCTCTGGTGTTTTAGCCGTGAGCTGAGCATTGCACTCCTAGCCAATCAACTGTGGTATACAACAGTGAAAAGAGAGAGAGAGAGAGACAGAGAGACAGAGAGAGAACGAGTGGAGCATTGTAAGCAGAATTCAAACCAACGCCCTAAACTGGAATCTCCACACCTTTCAGCATTGCTCTCCTTTTGTTCGCCGCTGTCATTCTCTTAAAATGCATGTGTTTGAAACTTGACACACTTGGCATAAAATGTTCAGTATCTTGTGCACCCTATAATGATATTCACTTCCAAATGTATAATAATTTTGTAACCCACTATAACCAACCGCAATTGCTGAGAATGCCAGTCACACACTGAACACACCCCACCCTAAGGACACACCTCAGTTTTTTCCCTTGCTTGGCTCAGGTAGGTGATGTTTGCTTTTGTTTCGCCTTAATACACTATAATCTTTCCTCTCCGAGCAAACCCCACACAGCAAGACTGAGCATGTATCACATCCTAAACGCCAGGCACCACCCTAAGGAGATGGACTGCGTGGAGCAGTAACCCCGGCGCTTACTGATAGTGTGAAAGGGTTTCGTACCATTAGACAGATGCACAACCCCGGTATGAATATAATGTCTGACGGAGCTGTGCAGATTCTCTGGTTTCACAGTGTTGTACTGACAGTTGCATAAACAGCAAGGCAGTTTTCCACCAGATGGGAACTTTGTCAGTCACTATTAGGTGTGGCACAGTTGGGCTGGGTTGTTTTGTCAAATCTGTCATCACTCCCATCACATTTTTGAGGCTTTCAGATGGATTTAAGTTGTTGTCCTCCTTTGTTTTCATGCACTGGTGCAGTCACTGTCTGGGGTGTTAGCTGTCGCCTCTTACCTATATTCATATTCATGTTGTCTTTTCCCTATTTTCTATATGTTTAATCTATTCTAGCTGTCTACTGGGCATTTTGGAGGAGCTGGTCAGGGGTTATCTTTTAAAATTAAAAGCGCCAGTCACTATCTCTCCAGCTTGAGAGTAAATCATTAACTCATAGTGTTTGCTTTCCTCGCTGAAATACTGTGTATCTAGTGTGTGTGGATGCTGCATGTCTTGGTTCATGTACAGGGAAAAAAAAAACGTTCTGGTCAACTTGTGAGTGTCATAAACACACATAAAACAAAGATCACTAACTTTTTTTTTTTTTACACATTGACATTATAAAGTAAAAGGAACCCCTCCAAAGACATTCACTATAAGTGTATAATATAGAATCAAGAAAAAACAGGTAAGGGAAATTTTAGGTCAATTTAGTATATCAAAGTCTAGTGAATCACAGTAACTATGAGCAAACAATAAGACTGGCTGACACCTGCAGAGACACACAATATGATTTTCCAGACAGTGGCAGCCGGTGACATCATTAACTGAGTAACTGCAAAACAAGACTACCAGCTGTTTTTTTTTATAAATTGTTCAGAGAAGTGGCATTGTCTTCTGGCATATTCATGTTTAGATGATCCTAATGTGAATTTTCCTCACAGCTTTGTTAACAAACAGATGAATCACTGATGCTTTTGTCGGTTCCACTTCGATTCTTCAGCTGTTCCATTCATCAGTGGAACCATTTTTGTAGAGTACGGTTCCTTACTGCTATTTTAGGAGCCGCTGATGGTCCAACAATATTTCATCCCAAATAAAACCTCACTTCAATTTCCCTTGCATTATTCTGTACTTATCATAACTCTAATTGTTTTACAAGTGTTTCTTCATTGATTTATTTATAGTAAGCTAATATCCATTTGATCCAGACATGGTGCTGTTATGTAATAGTGCACACACTATATGTTGCCAACATTTCCTTTGAATTCATTGTTGTACTCTCCTATCAAAGTAATAAACCATGCAATTTTTCATTATCACTTGGACTTTGAATCTGGTACACACCTTAACATGGGATAACAGTGTATTGTTACTATGTTTTCTTAGAGACCTACCTGGAAGGGTGTGGCTTTTTATAACAATATAATATGCCATTCTAAATATAATGGAAACCAGTGGGGGGAAAAGAATCACAGATATTGTATGCTATGATTTCTGAGAGCATGGCTGGTTGCCTACAATAAAGTTGAGGAGATTGTGTTTGCTGCGGCTTTTACCCAGAAAATTCAGATTATGTTGACAGGGATAGACACAGGTAAGTGCCTCTATTTTCACAGCCAAAAGGTTTTCACTGATGCACTGCAGAGTGAAAGTCAGGGACACACCCTAAAGGTTTTACAGCGTGCAATCAACTATTTCACTGCTCTCACGTGTCTCTGCCAGTTCATGACAGAAAAGACAGACATGGAGACCTGCAGACACACACGCAGTCACACAAGTTGACTCATGCAGCTCCAGGGGCGGATACACAGAACACCTGTATTAGTTGCTAGGGAGGGAATCAAGCAGGTTTGAATGATAACAAACAGTACAGTCAGATAGTGTGACGGTACAATGGTTGTCTGGTTTCTGTTGGCAGGCGACCATGTGATATTCTGCACACGCTTCAAACAAATTCTTTGAACAAAAGATGTGAACAGGGTGCAGATGAAACAGCTCCAGTCATACTTATTTCTCATTATTGCTTTTAAACCAAATGTATAACTTTATTCTATAACACATTTCCATTTTACATAAGACATGCATAGCTGATTAAATGTATGTTGCATGGTACATAGTACATAATTTAACAATGATCATTTAACTACGGCATTTTACACATATATTGCACTCATTCAGTTTGAGGTAAATCTAAATCTGCATGCAAGTTTAAAACTATTTAATATCCAATACAGTTGAGTTCCCTGTTAAAGCATTTGTATCCTCCCAGTCATCATTTTATCATGACAATAATAAATAATGTATTTACAATACAGGAAAAAATTAAAATGTATACATACATCACAGTTTATGTTACATGGTTTTTGCCAGACAGCTGACTGCAAAAAGACAAAAGCAACGTTGTTGCTCAAGTCGAACAGCAGAGGTCAGCAGTGTGTAATAAAACGTGAGACTGCAGCACGGCCAGTCTTCAGTAATTGCATCCAGTTATTCACAGGATATCTAGTGTTATTTGTTGCATGCTGCAAAGCATGACTGATAGCTGTGACTTATAGCAGCTGTAAAAAGATCGAATTCGTTTATTCAAATGTCAAGTTGGGATCATATATCATGAGGGTTTGTACTGCAACTGTATTTCACAAAGCTCTGCCTCTCAAATACTGCAGAATGTAAAGTGCCTTCACTCTGGGATCTTTGAGCAGAGAGCCAGTGATTCAAGACCAGATTATGAAGACACTATTCAATGCCATGAGTCAAAAACACTAGTAATAATAAAATAATAATTTAAAAAAAATGTAGTGGCACACTGTGGCCAGGAGAGTGTGGCATTGCTCAACAGAGGCAGTGAGACACAATGTGAGTCTGTCACATGTTAAGGCAAGTATACTATCATAATAGTTTAATAAGCTGGTGGATCTCAATTGGTTTTCTCATTAAATTGTTAAATATATGTTGGTGGCCAAATACTGGCTTGATCAACAGCTCACACCCTGTATTACCCTACAATTACACAAACAAATTTGCAAACCTGATTAATGCAACAAAGCATTAAGGGAAGCATCAGTGAACCTATAACAAATAGCTCCAGTATAGAATATAATATAACCGGGTGCCTCTGACAAAACTAATTATCTCTGTCCTGCACAGTCACTATACAGCATCATTCTATATGGTGGGGGGTGGGCTTTACAGGCTTGGAGTCTGGGTGAGGCGACAGAGAATCATTTCATTTGAATGTTGCTCTGCTCTCCTCTCACCATATCAGTTACTGTCTCTGAGCAACAGAGAAAACTCCTCGTAGACATTCCGTCCTTTTAACATCTTGGTCGGATTGTTCCCTTTTTCTCCACCTTGCTGACATCTACAACACAACCAAGGAACGCATTGTGTTTGCCTCAATCAACAACGCTGCCTACTGAAATGGGTGGGGATAGAACTAGTTCTTCCTCCTCCAAGACACGCAGGTAGAACGCATTTTATTATGTTTTGTAGAACTTTGTGTTTTTGAATAAACACTGAATATTAATCAAGCAGCACACGCCAGTTTGAACTTGAGGAAGGCCCAGGCTCCAAAGGGGAATTACTGGATTTTGTGACGAGGGCCATTTCCGATTTATTTGGACAGGTGTGTTACCTGTGGCGCCCTCAGGAAAACACTTCCTGCAGCGTTCCTCAACAGCTGACCGAAAGCCATACAAATACAATGAGAGCTAATCAGTCGCGGGCAATGGAGAAGGGATTCTCTTCATCATCCAGAAATTCACCGCAGTCCTATTTGGTTCCCTTGCATCGGAGCCTCGTGTGAGTCCAGCACTAAGCTTTCGGCGGCAGCAGCAGTCCCCAAACAGGAGTGAAGAAGAGCTTCCTGATAATAAAGAGGTGCGTCTTGTTTCCATTCCAGTGATTGACTGCGCACGGCTTTCACCACCGGAGCTGGGGGGCACTGACGCATTGTGGAGTCGACAGGGGGTAGCACTGCCAACCCCGGCTGCGCTACAACAAACGCATCTATGAGCGAAACCGCGATGGCCGTGGTGCAGCTCGAAACGGAGGACCATCAACCGGAGAACGGCTTCGTGTCCCCCGAAACCACGTCGCCGGGTGTTCTGACACGCATCGACGGCTGTGTTTTGCCATTTCTCGGGGGATTTGGGAAGTACCAGAAACAGCTGATCGCCCTGACATGGATTCCGGCGTTATTTATTGGATTCAGCCAGTACTCTGATAATTTTCTCCTTGCCCAACCGAAAAACACATGTGTTCACCCCATGGCAAACACGACTAATTTGACTCGAAGTAATTCCTCTTCGTTTTATGGTCCAAATAATAACAGCACGCGTCCGGCTTTTATTTATGCCAATGGAAGTTACGGCACTCCTAATGACACGGCCAACATGCGGTGTATGTGCAAGGAGTGGACGTTTGAGCTGCACACGGGACTTGTGCAGAATGTGGTTACCAAGGTAAGCTGTCCATCTTGAGCATAGGAATCCTTTCTATATTGTGTTAATGCCTTTTATGTTACCCTAACCGCTCTATAGGCTAATCGCATTTGGATCGATCCACAGTGGTAAGTGGGATAAATTCTGGCACCGAATAATGCCGGAGATGCTCCAGCTAGGTTCAGGGAGAAATCTAGCCAGTCCATTCTGAAACTGTACCAGTAGCATCATGTTCATTTATCTATTGACAGCTTGGTTGTCTCATATCCCTGTGGCATCCTTCTACATAGGGCTAAAGTTGGAGTGGTGCCTGGAATTTTCAATTCAAGGCATGGCTTTTTCCCACCCTATCCTATCCCAATGAGTAATTTCTGCAAGGATCCACAGACCTATGAATAATTTGATACCTGAAAGTAGGGCTATTACAGCATGCTCTCACCTATACCTCATACAGTCAGGGACGGTGTGAGTCATCCCAGCAGCTGACTCAAGGTGCGACCTATAACACAGAGACGCCACTATTGGTATTGCTTTGGGTAATGATCGAGGTGGAGTTTGCCAGCTGTCATAATGAACATAATTAACATAAAGCCAGGCCGTTTATTTTGGAGCAAAGTTCACTGGTGCACTCATTTCCAGTATAATGCAACTCCATCCTTGGTCAAATCACCTTGCCAACTCCATCCACAAGTCAGTGCGGTATATATGTGCAGAACTCAGAGTGTGCCTGTGGTTTTCAATGGTTATTTTATCATACTTTTAATCTGCCATGGCATCACTATAATTTTCCACTATTGCTATTTGTCTCAGCCAGGCTTGGCTACAGTAGGTCTGCAGTCATATATTGTAGCTGGGGGAAGGGTTTTATGTCTTGTGACACCTTTCAGCTTTTCTGCCATTGTGGATGCTGCATTCCAATGTCAAGTTTTATTTTGATACCAAGGGAGAGAATGAAACTTTAATCCAGAAGACTGTCTTCATAAACTTGACCCATTAATATTGCTGCGACAATGTGAATTATCCCTGAGTCTTCATAGAAAAGGCTTGTGTCCTTACCACATAGCCATTCATCTATAGCTTATGTTGTTGTTTTTTTTTGCTGTTGTTGTTTTTTTTAAACTCTGGATGACACTAGCTCAATCATTGTCTGGACAGGTGAGCAATAAAAATGGATGGCATCCTAGGTGAATTAAGTGCACATTAAACTTGAGGAAATTAAAGAATCAAATGGCTTTCCCTCCTTTGTAATTGATTTTATTAATAGGCTGTATTATCCCTGTTGCATATGATTCCTGTGGAAGTTGTGTTTGAAAGTCATGTGTTGTTTCTCATGGACAGTAGCTGAAATATGATTTTCTTACTGTATCATCCTGTACTGCTTTTACCTTACTGACTTTTTGTACATTTTGTCCAACACTGTCATGGTTGCCTACCAGAGTCCATACTGTGGGTGCATCATGAAAAACCTGCAGAACACTCTTAAATGCCATTTTATCCTGCAGGATAATTGCCTCTAAATTACTTGCCATGCATGTCATCATAAAAAGCTAAGTATGAATAGTTTGATCTGAAGCCTGGTTTTAAAGCTTCTCTGTGCTAAAGGAAGGGGTTATGCCACACTGAGCTTGAACTCGCTGTGATGCCAGCAGCCCATCTGGTTATCACTGATAATGTCCATTTTTACATCACCAGCAAATATAATGCAACTCAAGCATTTCATTCTACCATGAGCCAAGGGACAGTTTGAGTCATGATTTCATTTACTGTCCACAGAGTAATTTGGGGTGTGGGGTGTATGCTTTGAGTCCAAGCTGAATAGCATTATATTGCTTATAAATTAACTGGGAGCATTCATCACATTCCCAACCTGCAATTGAAATGCACATTGTGACATATTCAGGGATAGCTGATTAGATGGATCCGTATTTGGTATCACAAAATGTACAACAGACATCACTCCGCTCAGTCCGTGCTAGATCCATCAGATGTGAATCTTAGCAAATGAAAGCACTGTTGCCTGTCCTCTCATACTGAGTGGCTTAGTATGCTGTAGATACTAATATTTGTGTTGCTTTTGTGCATGCACATACCCGGAATGTCATGTTGACACTACCACCAATGCACATCAGCAGGGCTGACAGGGCTGAGCAGTTGGTGAAAGTGTCTTGCTGTGCCCTTTCCTGACCTAAGCATGCCATGTCCTGCCAAGGTCATTCTCAGGAGAAATCAAACCACAAGGCATGTGGACGAGCCCTGAGGTGGAGCCCAAGTTGAAATAGAGTTGACTCTGGCTCCTGCTTGTTGCCCACCTTGTCACTTTTCATATGACCTCGGTGCAAGCCATCCCTCTCTTTTGCAAAGCCCCTTGTCCACCACAGCACAGGCACCAGGATGTGACACTATAGCAGGAAATGATGACTTGGCACTTCTCCCCATGTTTGGATTGCATAGGCATAACTGCACATGACTGGGTTTAGCTATCTGTGACACTCTATCCCTCAACAGTGGAGCAGAGTGCCAACACTGTGGAAATGTGGCAGTGTCTCTCTGTCAAAACGTACCAACACATGTTAACCCCTTAAAACCCTGTTAACCCTCAATATCGCACCCAGCTGGCACAAATTTAACACACCCAGATGTTTTAGCTGGATTTCATAGGTTTAATACCCAGATGAGGGAATGATATGGGCATTGAAATGCATCTCTGCTCACTTCTATTGCTCAGGGCAACATAGAGAGAAGGCTTTGATGGAGCTTGGAGGGGGAGGAGGAGGAGGATTTTGTGGAGGATCCAAAGTGGCTAATGTGGAGACCCATTCTAATTGAGTCAAAGCCTCCTCGGGGCCTGTCTTAATTGGGCTGAGCCGTAGAAGTGAGAATGTATCATTACTCAGAGACAGATAGGGTCTCTCTGCACCCTACCCTGTTCTGTTCCCATTCAGATAGATGGCAGCTTCACACACTGCCTGAAGTAGTGGCTTGAAAACCTCATCAAACCAAAGATTAACCTCTCCAGTGATATCCTGTGATAGTATGATTTTTTTTTTTAATTGGAGAGACTTTGCACTGGGGTGCCTGATGATTTTAGTGTCTTAAAGCTGAATTCAGGATACCCCTGTTGTAATAGTCCAGCTCAGAATGAAGTTTGCATAAAACTGACACCATCATAAAGCAAGCTAGATTTGACCCATAGCACATAATTGTATGCATAGTATTATGCTGTTCTGTTTAATGATTTTCTCAGAGAGTAGGCTACAGTGCTGTCTGATAGTGATAAGCAAGTCTTTGTAAAAAATGCACACTCTCCAACAAGATATGTCATAGAAGTACATTGGAAGGAACACCCAGTCCCAATATCACTGTAGTAAAGGGTGCACACCCTAGATCTGCAAGATGATACTGTAGTTAAACACCCATGCAGGCCTCTCTGCTCAGTGTCCCATCATACTGTTTACGCAGCTGGTTAGTTCCTTTCACAGACTCCAGATCAGTGTGGGACAGTTTGAGACAGCCTCAGCTGTTGAGAGGGGATGACCCCGCTGCAGATGCCCAGTCAGCACACAAAGAAGGCAACTCACAGTGTCAGCTTGAGGGGAAGATACTTGTGTGACTAAAAGATAAAACTCTGCAGAGGCGCCATGTGTGTGTGTGTGTGTGTGTGAGAGAGTGTGTGTGTGTATGTGTTGCATGCTTGGTTCTGATAAGTGCTGTTTTTTTGGTTTTTTTTTTAAATTGGGAGGAGTGAACATAGTATGGGGTGTCTGACCTTTGGCTGGGGTGTAGAGTTGTTTTTAGGATTGGGTGCTGGAATGCATGTTCTAGGAGAGAGGGCAGGTGGCCAATACGTATCCTCTGTCCTCCATTTCACTATTTAAATCACTACTGGTGACAGAGACATTTAGTAATATGGTTATATCATTAAGTATCAAAAAGCAGGCAATGAATGAATGGAAAGACTCAAAGAAACACAAGAGGGTGTTTGTTACATCATGCCTTGCCTTTGTTTGCAGGAAAACACAAGTGCTGTCACTATAGCTGGGCGATATAGCAACATTATATCAGTGTCATGATATGAAACTAGATTTCATCTGGGACTCTGGATATTGTAACATCATTATGTGGCTTGAGTGTTGTCATTGATTTTGTCTTTGTCTTGGTCTTAAAAGCTCCATGGAAAGGGGTTTAATTTTCTGAACATATTTGATTATTCTAGCTCTTCAGTCATTTGCTTCTCAAAAACCTCTTTCCTGAGTGTAAATATCTCATGACAGCATCAATTATCATCCCGACCAAGTTGTCACAATATCATCGATGTGAGCCCTAGCTGTCACCCAACTCGTTCTGCATGTATTATTTTAATATCTCATCAATGGCGCATAATGTAGTCCCGATGCTGTAATGGTATGACAGTAATCTGAAACATGACCACGCCTTGGTGAATGAAAACTAACACTTATTAAATAAGATGGGCATAATGGATTATATTTCCCCACAGCAGAAACTGCATTGGAATGTTAGTAATGTGTGGCATAGATGCATCTGCCTTGTCTCACTCACACTCACCCTCATTCCTACAGTGCTGTCATTCTTCTCTCTAAACCTCACCTACCCCATCACTGAACGTATCCCCAATCCAGGGATGAGGTAATGGTGTTAAAACTTACACTTGAAATTGGAAAGAGAGTGATAAGCAGGGTGATGGTCTTGTTGCTAGGCAGTAACTATGCAGTAGTCTCTCTACGTGCCTTCCACCCTCTCCTTACAATTGCATTCAAGCGCCTCTCCTTAGCCCATTATTTCCTCACATTCCCTCCCTATTCTCACCATTTCTTATCTTTCTATTATACTGTTGCTACTTACATTATGTCCTTCTCCTATGAATTCTTCCTAGTTTTTTTTTCCCCCTCACTCCCCCACTACAGCTTTCTGTTCCTCTCCTTCCTCCTCAGCTCCTTTCCCTCTCCTTCTTTCTTCCCCTCCCTTCCCTTCTTTGAACCCCCTACCACCATTATGTAGTTCAACGAGTGCAGTGGTTTGCAGCTGTAGTTGAAGGCATCTTTATTGAGGCTAATGAGACTCACCGGCACGGTATAGTAAGAGGCGTTTTAGACAGGCCGACCAAAACCCCAGGGGTTTTCACTGTGTGGCTCCTGGCCGTTCATTTGTTGTATGTAACGGTCTGGCACACACCTATGGTGTCACAAGTAGATCCTTTGTACTCTGACTGTCGGCTAATAGATTAATATGCGCCTTCCCAACTGTCTGCTCAACACAGTGACTTCTATTCAGTTACTCCAAATGTGCAAGACAACAGCAGATGAACAATCAGCAGAAAGCACAGGGGCATTGTAGACTGTGAGTTTGGCTCATGACAAGCCACTTTTTGCAGCGATTTCTGCTTTGCTGTAGATGTAACTGTCCATATGTCTTTGCTTGTGCTAACAGCAATTTGGATGTGCACTGATAATTGTATATGAGTTGAGTGAGAGAAAGAGCTGGTTAATAATACACGCCTTTTGGCATATGCTTTCAAATAAAGTGTGTTATTAATGTTTCAAGTGAATACATTTTTATTTTGGTAACTAAAATCAAACAGGCAGCAGTATTGCCATGCTCTGCCCTTTGAGCAACACACAGTGCTATTACCAAACTACCACTTCTTAGATGTAGCTGCTTTGTCACATGCATGTGCCTTGGAAAAGCTGATTTATTGCTACTTTTATAACAGTGGTCATCAGTCGGTGGTTACCCGCAGATTTCTGTTCTGCGCAGTCATCAAATTGTTATGCAGCCGTGGAGTCCCAGTCCTGATACAAACGCACCGCCAGAGTTTCACTTCATTTAAGATATGTCGGTTTGTCACAATCTCAGACGATGGCAGCTTCATTTTTTTCGAGGCCCTAACCCTTGTTTCACATGATAGAATTGCGCAACAAGAACTTGTTTGCCTCCCTCCATCTGTCTCTTTCTCTGCTGACATCGATACTGAAACCATGAATGAGTGGCATGCCTGGATCATGTGATGGCTGGGTGGCTCATGGTAATCCCGGAGCGTTCCGTCCTGAACAACAGGTCACTATGGTAGAGGTTATAAGAGGTTAGGGCCACTCAGAGCTATATATGAGCAACCGAGACTGTGCAGTTCAAGCTGAGGCGTTTCCCGTTAGGTGCCACATGAAATAAGTGTAATTTGTCTTGACTAAATGAGCCCTTTAAATGTGTACAGTGGTAAATGTTGACCTATAGATGAGGCAGTGCAGAGTCAAGGCTGTTGATTTGCCTCCCCATGTGTTATACACCTGTTATGAGACCACCACAGCCCTGTCTGCCCTTCCCTGCCTGCCTTATGTTGCCACAGACAGCTGAAAGGCAGAAGTAGCTGTGCAGACCCCTCTTCTCTCAAATTGATCTCTTTGTCAGCTCAGGATCAGTTACCCTTAACAGGGATGCCTAAGGGGTAATGCTTATGCTGGTCACGTAGGTTAGGGGTAGCTTTTTTTTTTTTAGTTTATTTCCACAAGCAGTGCACACGCTTTCGGAAAGTCTGCACTTCATGTATTGATCTGCTGAGGTTTAAATGTACTGCTGCAGCTTCCCACATTTACTGCTTGCGCTGTATACGGTGCTTGTGGCGTATTTGTCATTTTACTTGACTTTGCTGTGGGGGAAAACCTGGACATGCTTGACTCATGCAAATTAGATGAGCACACACACACAGACCCACAGCATTGTTTGTATTCTGGGAATCCCTTTGCTGCTGGTGAGGAGAGGTTCTGTCACAGACAAGAGGATGGGGGCATAAGAGAGTGAGGAGAGGAGAGGCTATAAGACAGCATCATAACACACAGTAGAGGAGTTGTACTGAATAGGAATGCCTTCAGTAATACAGTACAATTTCCACCTCTGTACATCCACCGGTTCGGTTCCTGCGGGTAGCATTTCGTGTTAGCTTAGCATAAAGACTTACGCCTATGGGAGTCATTAGCCTGGCTCCGTCAGAGTGAAAAAATAAACCGTACAGCAACTCTGAAGCTGGGTCATTTACATAATGTATCGTGTGTATTTCAAATACACATGATACAAATCTTGGAATTTTTAAAAAAAGAATTAGAGTAGTTTCAGGAGAAGTTAGATGGTGGAACTGTAACTGCTGAACACAGTTATCCTTCCCCCTACAGCGTTGACGCACACACCACTGAAGGGAAAGTTAGATCCAGCACAATTTAACTTCTCCTAAAACAACTCTTGTTCTTTTTTTTTTTTTTTTTTTTTTCCCAATACATGAATTTGATGACAGAAGTGAAAATGGTATTGAACATTTTGTCTCAGTCTTGGTAAGTTGAAAACAGGGTATTTTACCCCCAATGTTGGCGTATTCCTTTAAGGCTGTGATGACTTGCAGGGGAAAATACGTTTTTTCACAACTTTGAGATACTGTTGTGGGGCATATACAGGTGTAACTACAAAACATAATGTTGCCTTTAATTAGTTGTAAAACTCATGGAGTTCTAAATTGTCGCCAGTCATTTTGTTAGTAACTGTCAATATATTTGATTTGGAGGAAATTTGGAGGAAAATGTTTCTAATCCCACATTTTGACTTTGTGTTTTGAGCCTCTGCATACACCACACATTGAGTCTGTCCAGACTAAAGCATCACATTATTTGCAGATTGTTTGAAAGACGGGGTATTGTTTGTTCCAGCTAATGTAGTAAATAGTTACGACAGCATTTAAATTTTATATTAAAGGTGCACTGAGCAGAAATGCCAAGGGTTGTTTTTAAGTGACGAAAAAATCTGCAGCAAGCACACAGTTTGGATGGTTTAGTCTGCATGGTTCTCAGTAGCAAACTCTACCTAATAAATTCTGTGCTTCTTCCATGTTTTTGTCCGTTGAGGGTCTTCACTTAACTCAACCATCAGTATTTTTTGCATAATGCACCTTAAAATCTGTCAATAGATGCACCAGTTAAAGGCAAACTGTTGAGCCTTAACAACATAAAGTTATAATAATTAATAATTCATCAATAAGAAACTGCTTTACATTGTAACGACCTGAATGCTTTTAATAGACAGGTAATCAGTGATGAGACCCCTTTACAAATTGGAAAATACGTATTTACCCAGCATTTCACGTTCGCATCCCGACAAGCATTTCTGATGTTTCCTCTACCTCGGTCTGATTATGAGTTTAACAAATGAACATAAAAAAACCATGGAGTGCAGTTTTCCATAAAATACTGTAAAAGTTAATTTGTTTTGAGAAGGATAAAAACCTCATCACCCAGTTAGACAAAGAATTTTTGTGTGTCAAACCAGTGGAATGTGACAGTCAATGAATACAAATGCCTAGCCATGCTTAGAAAATAGTGTTGGTGCTTTGTTTTAAAAAAAAAAAAAAAAATCTGGAACTCAAGCATTAACATCTTCTCATTCTGTCTCTGCAGTGGAGTCTGGTATGTGACTCAGCATGGAAGGTCCACATCGCAAAGTTCTCCCTTTTGGTGGGCTCCATCTTCGGATATCTGGTGTTTGGAGTCCTGGCTGACTGGTAAGACTGTACATTGAGTTTCCATAGTTACCACATGACTGTCTTTGGGCGCTAAGGAGGATAAAATAACTAATCAACATATTATCCCACATTTTACAAAGTCTAAAATCTCATTTCTGCTGTCTTCCTTCTGTAGGTTTGGCCGCCATCCAGTGCTGATCATCTCGGTGCTGTTCATGCTGGTATTCGGTCTGACTGTAGCCTTCTCTGTCAACGTTCCCATGTTCAGCACCCTGCGCTTTTTTGAGGGCTTCTGCTTGGCGGGGATCACCCTCTCTCTCTACGTCCTCAGTAAGTCTTGCCCTGCACTGTGTCCATAATAACTTTGTTGCCCATTAGAAGCCGAGAAATTTGATTCCAAGCTCCTGAAGTAGCATTTGTACACCTTGAAAGTTTGTTCTTAGCGTGAGTCATGTCGGTGTATGCTCCCCTGCGGGTTGCGGTGTTTGTTTTTAATGTAGGCACTAAACAGTAGCTCACAAGGAATGGCAAAGGCCGTTACACCGCAGCCATCCAGGAAAAGTGGGCCTATTACATGGCACATTAGCAGAATATGCTCACCTTTAAGGCAGGTCAGTCTGGTTTGTTTTGGACTTGGCTCCGTTTCTAGGAAGAAACAGCAACTCTTGCTGGTGCACAGCAAGTTCAAAGTTGTAAGGAGCAGTTAGCCTTAGTTTCCCCTTAGTTTTGTTGTCACTAACAATCAGATATACTTGATCAAAGGGTGATTCCACTTTAATTATTCTCTCTTGCCTAGGGAAGCATTTAACTAACAGAGGCTTTAAAGAGAAGCAGTTGTGTTGCAGTGACCTACTAACTGTTATTACACATAATGACATTTTTGATATATACTCCTCGCTACCAAGCAACTGACAGCATCCATATCCTTGAAGTGAAGTTTTATTCTGGTTTAAGTGGACCAGCTAAAGTCTTTTCATGATATTTTACCCTCGTTGCTTACAGTCAATAGCCTGATAAAAGACTGAGGTGAGGAGAGGTGTTTGATAAACTGCTTTTACTGTAGTCTTCACCCATAACTGCAGTCACTGTCTATACAGTCCATAATGTTCATGGAGATGAATCCCCTCTGTTGATTGTGACCTTCTCTCGCTTCAGTAAAGCTTGAATGAGTGATAATCTGCCCTATGGAAATGCTGTGTTGGCTGCAAGGAGGAGCGGGCGAGAGAATGGGAGAGAAAAGGAGAGGACATTTGGTAGTGTCCGATAATTGGCCTTCCAGTTGATGCGCATTCTGGTCTTGTGATGGATCCTTAAAAGCCTCTTTGGCTGCAGTAATTGACCGGTGCAGAGGGAGGTTGCAAAAGTGAGGAGAAAGGAGGAGGGGCAGCGAGAGAGCAAGGGCGAGATGACAAAGGAGGGGGCCCTTCATGTCCTTGTCATTCTAATTTACTCCACACTGTATCCTTTGAAAAGCTTCGCTGAACTCCCTAAATAGATAGTGGACAGTTTGGTCCACCACCAGGACAAGGGAGAGGGGGCGGGACAGCAGAGACGAGGACCAAAGGGTTTGAATGGACTTGTACAGTGGGGTGCCTTATTGATTTTTAATGAACTTGACATTGGCATGCATTCTGCTCTCATCAGGCTACAGTTTATAATTGAATAGATTATGATACACTTTGGGCTTAGGGGTTCATACTATACCTGTCTGTATTGTATGATCTTTTCATATGAGGAATGTGCAGTATGTGCGTGTGGAGGGGTTGCAGAAGCTCCCAATCATCATTCATCATGCGTTCATAGTGCAGCGACCAGAGCCACATGTTCTTCCGCCAAGGACCGAATTGCATGGACATGTACGAAAAGGAAACAATATTTGAATTTAGTAGACCATTCCTACAGGGGCAGAGCTACAGTGTAGCAGAAGTACATGCCAAAAATAAGATGCAACTGTGTGTTCTACAACAGACCCAATTATCCTTGGTTTAGACTATGGAGCAGAGAACTATGCTTTCTCTCCCTAAGACCCCATCTCCCCTTCATTATTTCTTTCTCATTATTCTTGCTGTCATTTTTACCCACTTTTGTTCTCTCGAACCCCCTCTTCCAATTTCTACTTTGTACGGCGACATCTGCCTCTCCTTTTTTCCTGTCTTGCTCTTTTATGTTCTGCCCTGTTTCTCCAGTTGTTGCCTTTGCCATCTTAGTGATTGCAGAGCAAATATGGATTTTGAGGAGTGCCACTCTAAATCATTCAGTCTGCCAACTTCTCAGGTAGCAGTCATAAAAGCCAATAGTCACACCATGGGCCTGTCCTGCAATAAGCAGAATACGTGTTCTACCTGCTGTTAAATAAATATACCAAGCAGAAATATACTATATACTATTTTTTTTTTTTTTTTTTTTACCATGTAAGCTGTTATCTTCTTTCCATAAGAACCAGTGTCCTCATATATGAAACTATTTGCTATACTGCTGCTGCCCCTATTTCCAATTATATGTTATGGTTACTGTCACATGATATTTTCCCTTCAACCACTCTGTATTGACAAAACTACACTAATGCTGGCCAAAGTTCAACTATAGTATATATTGTTCAATACCACAGGCGCTATCACACAGCACATACTGCCTAGAAATTCCTGTTTGTGACGTTTATTGCAATGGCATGAAAATTGAAGTTGGCCCCATGCTTACACAAAACTGCATCCATTATACTGCATCCATTATGGCCATGAGATATGGATTGCCTGATTCATCAAACAGATAGGTGTCACTTCCTGTTTTGCATTAAAATGTAAATTAGTAAATGCAGCTTTCTCACACTTGCCTTTATCAGTGGCATTCCCCTGTGTTTGCCTTGTGGTTACTTTGACAGACTAAGTTTCAATCCCAGCAATAGTCCTCTGTCCTGAGGCCTTGAGAATGTGTGTCACTTAACCTTTACCTGGTCACTGATTGTGAGTTGCTCTGCGCAAGAGTGTGGCCTAAACTGTCTAAAATGTACATGGAATCCAGCTGAACACTGGCGCTCACTGTCATATGATGTTTTCACATTTAACATCTGAAGCATGTAAACCACATGACCTTCTTTTGTGGTTTGCTTTGGTTGACTCTGCCTAGAATGGAAAGTCAGGGCCAAATCCCAACTTCAGCTGTGTTTGTATTGGAGACATTACACTAATCCCCTATTCTCATCAGCCCATTACCATGTGCAATTAAGTCTTAGTGTACATATCTGGAGAGCTTGGCTGCATTCCATAATCTTAATCTAGAGATTAACATCACAGAAATTAGAAATACAATCATTTTTTTCCCCTCTTTGGCTGCACATCTAGTTTGACAAATCCTAATGAATAACAGGATGCAGTGAACACAAGAGAACAACCTACTTCACCCAGTATCCTGTCTCCTAAACCAGTTGCCTCAGATGTGGGGCCTTGGGACCTTCAGAGGTCCTTGAGCAACATGATTTTTTCCCCCTTTTTTTATTAACTTCACCAGTCATTGTAAAGTATTGTGCAATAAAAGAATCTATGAGAGGAGAGGACAAAAAGGCCATTTTTATACCTGTCTACCCACACAATGAAAAGGTATGCAATTCAGCGCCAAATCATAAATCAAAAAGTCTTCTCAGACGGGGGCACGTGCCATAAAATAGTGGTTTGTGGGCTAAATCGTGTCTACATGGGGGGACCTTGGCGTGAAAAAGTGGCGGACACCCTGCCCGAAGCCACCGTGCCCTGCGCTGGAGGCACGGAGGACAGCAAGCAGGCAATTCATTCCGTTATGAGGACGAACGAGCCGCTTGTGCAATTTGTGCGCTGCCACTGTCCGTTCCGCTAGGATGGCCTGTCGGATTCAGGCACACTGCGGTGGCAAACATCGGTGATGTGAGGCGACACCAAATACAGCTCCTGATGCTAACTGCTGCACACGGAGAGGGAAATGCAAGGAGAAGTGATTTTTTTTTTCCTTTTTTGGTGGGTGGGAGGAACAGGGAGCAGTATGGGGAGGAAAAAAGAAAGTGGGGAGGAAAGTGGAAACTACATCTTTGCTGGTTAAAGGAAGACTTCTTTTTACCTCTGACTTAGTAATATTCCTGTTAAAGTGTTGCTGTGTGTCAATGCTAAGCCCTCTTATGTAAAACTGTCCAGTCCAACACGTCCTCTCTCCAACCCATTGATCTTTGTTGGCTATTAAACATAACGGAAGAATAGCAGAGAGCCGATAGCTATGGAGTCATCTGATGCACTGCAGCTATTTATACCCCCCCCCC
>OMLB01008155.1:23134-42068 GCA_900302555.1 Myripristis jacobus | reverse complement strand
TGTTCCATCAGTGTGTGTTAGCATTTTTAGCTCTGTAGCACCAGACAAGGTCCCAGCGCTTATAGCTCAGGGTTGGTGCTGCTAGCCTGTGCATTTTTACAGTAAGCACACACACACACACACACATACTCACTCTGTGTACCCCAACCCCACCCCAAGCACACAAACATAAACACACACAGCACATTGGCCAGCTGAGTCATGCAGGCTGGCGGCGTTGGATGTTTATGTGAGATTGTTGTGATCGGTTTGAGGTGAGGTTTTTGTATTCTGGGGCAGCGGGCTAGAGCTTACTTTTACGCTTGTTACCTTATGCATCAGCATCAACTGCTGGGGCTGAAGTATGGCTTCCCCACCACAGAGAGGCCGTTACAGCATTTTCTCCCAAGTATTTATTTATGCCAAATGTTAGTTTAGAAAGATACAGGGGTCATGAAAAACCTTTGAGAAAAGAGTTCTCCATGTCAAAATATTTGATAAGCAAGTGTGCATGTGAGTGTTTTAAAACTGCAGACTGTTTCATGTCTTCAATATGACGGATAAAAGGAGGTGGTCAAGAACTGTCATGGAATGAAAGACAGGATATTTAATTTGAAGTGTAATAGGCCCTAATATTGAAATCGGCTTACTAGCAGTAAAGCACGAGCAGATCAAGTTTAGCACTGCAGCTGGTTACTTTCCACCTCTGAGTCACAGAGGGCCTGCCTCTACCCGTCATGGGTGTGTATGAAATGTGCCTTGGAGTGAAAAAGAGAGCAAGAGACAGACAGACAGACAGGGAGAGAGAGAGAGAGAGAGAGAGAGCACATGTTTCCATCATATGGTCCCCTGTCATGTATCACAAAGGACTTTTCTCTCAATAACCTTTGACACACATTCGCAATGACTCAGAGTGCATGCATCGCTCTCAGTGTGATGATCCAGAAGGAAAACATGTTATTGTCGATGGAGGATGCTGTCTGGCACACTCATGCTGATGCTTTTGTTGAAATAACCAGCTCGCTGTTGGTTGATACGAAACTTACATTATCGTTATACTGCATCCTTTAATCGTTAAAATGATAAGGCCGCCTTTGCAAGTTTGGTGTTTCCCTTCACTGGAAATGTGTCCCATGGGCACACAATAAAACTCCAATAAAAGCTGTTTTTTTTAAATAATTAAGTTTTACTTTCCATTTAGATTTTATTTTCCAGGGCAGATAAAGTGTCTGTTGAAAAAATTATTTTCCTACAGTTAAAAATCCCTGATAACCTCACCCTATAGACCAAATATTATAATATCCCTTACAGCATGGATAAACCAGGGTAAATGTGGTCACTGTTTGCCCAGGAGCCTGTTTAGCAGCCACGCAACACAAGTCCACTTAAAACCTGTAGTGAAACCCAAACATTTTGATATTGCCGAGAGATGACATATGCAAGGTGTTCAGTAAAGTGTATTTATTCTGTGGGTAGGGTATGCGCTCACTCCCTTTGTACATACACCGCTACTGGTTTGGTGTGGTTAGAGAGAGAGAGTACGTACAGAGGTAGGCTCACAGAACTTGAACGGTTTGCCGTGGTCATTTGGCTCATCCAGAAGAAAATGGCGATTATGGTTAGTTGCCATGGTGACAGTGCTTGTCAGTAGGGCCGTAAAGTGTGCCACACTGGCTTGAGAACTGAGAAGATAGGTTGTGCCTTGGCTGCTGGGTAAAAGCACCAATCAACGCTATTAGTTGCTGCCTATTAGAAAATGGAAGTTTGCCTGGTACAATTGATTTGAATAGGAAAGTCTGTTCTCCCCCAATTCTTATTCTTAAGTTTTAAGTGATAGATGGTGTAAAATCATGCAATGGTAAAAGTATACATATGATGCATTGCTTTATTTCTTGTGTTTCTTTACATCATGCCGTCATTTTAATCCCTTCATTTGACCTGCCCTCCACACGGCTATATGTACTCCCTTGTTTACTTCCTTGTGAGACTGAAGTAAAGCCGTTCCGTTCAGACAGGATTTGGGCTGGCACCGTACATATCGTTTGCAGCACTGTGCTTATGCTGTGCTTTGCCAAGTTCACCTGGCCTGGCCTGGCCTGGCCCGGCCCGGCCTCTTCGTTGCTGTGTGGGACCGGATCTGTTGCCGGTAATGAGGTGCTTTCTCACAGCGGTGCCCTCCTCTTACCACAGGCGTTAATCTGGCTGCAGAGAGATGAGGGTGACTTGAGATCAGAGAGAGGAGGGATATGTGCGTGTGTGCGTGTGTCTATGTGTGGGTGTGCGTCTCTGTCGTGTACAAATGACTTTGTTTGTGTCAATGTCAGATTCCTGTTTGTTTGAGCTGTGTTTCAGGCAGCTTGCTCTGTTTGCCCACTTGTCTCTTTATTCTGTCCGGCTGTTTGTATTCAAATTGATTGTTTGTTCTTGTCTGTGATGGATGTCTGTCAGTCCAGACCGATGACTTGAGTAGCACATACGAGAACTGGACTCGAGAGAGAAGCTTTTCATTTCCCATCACATGGCTATGGCTCCCCGAGGACCAGCCAGGACAGGCGTCTCAGCACTGCAGAAGTATTGCCCGGGATCAGAAGGCCCTTAGTCGGAAGACCTAGGCTTTGTGAAATAAAAATGGAAAGGAATGTCATTCTGAATGTTAAGCCTCATAAGCGTTCAGTCCAACCTGTGATGAAATCCACCCATTGCAGTATCAGAGAGCGTGAGTGGGACATTGACTCTGTGTTGCAAGAGTACAAATGCTTTTCAAGAAAAGGAGGATATTTTCCTCGTGATACACGGGTTAAGTCACCCCCCTCTTGCCTCATCCTCCCCCTCAGTCCTCTCTTTCCCGTCAACCCATGCTCTGATAAATGGGTTAAGGTGCAGACTATTTTGTTTCCCCTCTGAGCAGGGTTAAAGTTCACTTTTGTGCAGTGTGTGTATTCTTGATTGCTCAGCAAATTTGCTCCCTATCTGTCTCCCGAACACATTAACTTACATGTATACATCTGTTTTTTTCCACCCACTGCCTGTTTGTGGTACGCCGACTGGATTGCCTGACTGCCAGGTTCTGGTTTCCCTAGAGAGGGGATCACTTATCCCTGGATAAGGGGTGGGTCCCTTATCATTAGGGGTATGAATCCTTGGCTTTTTTGGCTTTGGCAGTTTAGTTTGATTCAGTAGTTGGTGATGTAACACATGCATTTTAAATTTTGTAATTTTGGGTTGCCTTTTAAAACCCTGGCCAGGGACAGCAGATGAAAACAAGCCTCTCTGACTCACTTGCAGTTTAACTGTTCATTAGTGTGTATTCTCCCTGAAAAATAAATATAAATTCAGTTTAATAACAGTTTTTCTCTTTTTTCATGAACAACTCAATTCTATTTGAGTTTGCAAACTGCTATTTGTTTTTAGAGCCATTAAATAAACACATGCAGCAATGGAAGACTATCCTTTTTCTTCTAAAATGTGAAATGATTCAGACAAAATAATGAATTAAACAGTATTTATTCTAAAAATGACATGGACAAAAAAGGTGCAATTCATGGTATCCTGATACATCAACACAACCACAGATGTTTTTATGAGAAATGTCAACGAATGCATTCAAAACACTTGGTATCGATTAAAGCCAAAGTCAGTGTTATTGATTCTATTTGTTTTCTTTGGAAGATCACCGAATCGGCAGAATTCAATATATGAATCACTACACCTCTACTTGTTATTCATGTGAGAGGCCTTGCATGACATAACCACATGCTATCTCACTCCACAAATGTCTGAGTGAAGTCCAGTGCTTTGCCAAATCAGCCGGGACAACCTTTGCACTTTTTCTTTGTCTTCCGAACATGAGAGTGAAATAGAATGAAAACCATCTTTGAGAAGTTCTGCGGTCAGTCTGATGAGTCTGTTTTGGTTGAGGAGCACAAGGGACTTTGTTGTTTGTTTGTTCATCAGTCACTGTGTTCTCATTTGAGGCCGATGATCGCTTGCTTTGTGTTGATCTCTGTGTCTTAGTCTTTACACTGCATACAAATTCACTCACACACAATCAAACATTGTCAAATGAAGGAGAGAAGAAAACTGTCTCCTGGCGGTATTTTGCACATAATTTGATTGCTGACAGTCTCAGCCATACATACAGTGGATCAAAGGATCACTGTGCCTGTGGCTATTTGGCCCTCTTTGTTATGCAAGATAAAGGGCTAATCAATGAATATGACCTCACCTCACTCCACAGTAGAAGAAACCCTTCCCAGCATGGCCCAGAGCACTGAGAATTAGTGAGGAAGAATGTGACACACAAACCCAGTGGCCAGGATCAGGGGGTGAAATCATGGCATGGGGCCATGAGGAGCTCATGTGACCATGAAAGGTCATGGCATTAGCTGTTGGGTACAGGGAATGGCCCCACTGAGGGCCCCTAGTGATCAACCCAGTTGTTTCACTGTAAAACAATGGGCCTTCTTGACTGAACACTGTGTCCTGCTCGTGAACTACTGTGCTCTGTACCAGAGGGTGAGAATCACATACTTGTTTTGCCAAAGTCAGCAAACCAGCCAAAGCTTCTTTGCGGATTATAGTGATTACTAATTGGCTATTGGCTCATTGCTTTATTATGTCATTCTCTCATCCAGTGTGTATGTGACCAAATATATCTAAGGGTGCTTTGTCACTTTTTCATTAACACGTATGTGTCACTTCTTTCGTCACCCCCACGAGCTGGGGGTTAGCGCCTTGTGTGCGGCATCAGCTTAGTTAGGGTTAGATTTTTGTCAGTGGGACCCAGGCTGGAGCAGGGCATTGTGGGAATGCTGATCTAGTGGGATGTGGAGGATTAGGGTCAGCAGGAGTAAGGAGCTCAGGAGGCCTCCCTTCCTTTCCACAAAATTCAGTTTCTTATTCTGCAGCTCCATCTATAGAACATGGGTTATATCTACAATACATATGTACATAGGGTGGTGTACAGAATGCTTTTGTTTGTGTGGCTACTGTAGACATAAAAGTTGAAAGTATATGTGGTATGCATTGTTATATGTGCGTGCATGCATGTCATTTTGACACAGCTCATCACTGGTCATATTCTGAGGTCACGGTGCATGGGCCTATTGAGTGCTCATGACATTTGATACATAACTTAACAATTACAGCCCCATGCAGGCCATAACCAGTGAACCGTGACTTTTCTCTCAATGGCACACAGAAAAGGAGATTTGAGGTTAGTTAGTTCAAACTCAGCAGGTCCTGCACCCATCGCCCTGCTCTGTGCTCATTGGCTTTGTCATTCCAGCTGCGATAGTGTCTGTGAACAGAGAGCATTATTCATGTCCTCAGGAGGGGGCAAGTCCTAATTGAAATTCCAAGCTTTTCCTCAGGAATGAAGCTAGGCCGCCGGCACCCACTGTATTATGCTGGCCCTGTCACCTTCAAAGGCCCATCTGGAGACTGTCCGCGTGCCAGAGCAACAGAAAAGACTCACTGGAAAGAAACTGAAAGTGATGTGTGAGATAAAGGGATGAATGGAAGACCGGAGAGTGAGGCACTACGAGAATGCGGTGTTACAGTAGTATTCATTTTTTTGTGATTTGATGTCAGTCCTTGCTCTATACTGCAGAGTCTAAAGGGCTGAACTGTCTGTGGTTGCTGGCTGCCAGCGTGGTGTGCATGCTAATGACTCGGTGAATGAATCAGTGCCATTCTGATAGAGGAGAAATGAGTACAAGGAACCTCTTTCTAGTTGGGTCTCACAGCAGCCTACTGTCTTGGTGCACAGAAAAACAACTGTGGACTCTGACTTATCTCCTACATTGCATATGTCTTAAGTTGAATGTAAAGTTCTGAAAGTGTGCAACATCTGTTACTACAACTTTTTTTTTTCTATGTGCCCCATTAACTAAAGCAGCAACAGCTAAAATGGTATAGTTGGAAGTGTAAATTCATATGAGGTTATCCCCTGGGCTAACAAAGTCACAGTATTAGTCATAAAGTATATTTGCCTCGTATTACTTCAGTGTTGATCCACAACAAGGTAAATCTCACTTCATGATGGTGTCTTTGCTGTCGTGATCAGTGCTCTGGCATGTCTCTGACACCTAGCCAAAGGCAGAGTCGTGTTTATATGGTTGGCTCATCAAGTATGTCCTGTTTCTGTCAGCGTGAGGAAACAACCGATCACATTCTAGAGCTGATGTTCTGTGTAAATCTGTTTTGCCACTTTCACTTAACCAGGAGGACTTTCAACTGCGAGTGTGTTCTCCATGCAGAATCATACTGTTTTTTTTCCTCTTATATAGACGTTTTGTACTTTGTCACAGGTAGAATTATGCATTGGAAGAAATCCCTAATGACTCATGCACGCTCTTTATGTGTTCTTTTCTTCTGCCAGGGATCGAGCTGTGTCTGCCAGGATGGCGTTTTTCCATGACCATGGTGGCCAGTTTTGTGGTGTTGGGTGGTCAGCTGCTGATGCCCGGGGTGGCATACCTGTGTCGTGACTGGCAGGTCCTCCAGGCGGTCATCATCTGCCCCCTCCTGCTAATGCTTTCCTACATCTGGTAAGGGAGAGACACAAGCGACTGCTGCACCTTGGCACAGACCTTTTTTTTTTTAATGTTGGTTTTCATTATTGAAGGTTAAAAGCTGAGTTTCAGAGTTATCTCCCCACATGTCCTCTGTGTGATGCCAGTTCTAAATGTGTGGGACACTAAGCATACAGTGTTTTATGGTCCAGTTTAAATTGTGTTAAGCCAAACATGCTTTCACAGGTTTTGCAGTGGTTTACCAGTGATATACCGTGAGGAATAAGAGAAAGTCATGCATTCAAGGACATTTTCCAGCAGTGTATTCCCAGTTGAATTAGATTTAATGTCTTATCGTTAACTCATTTCCAATGACCTCTACTGTGACTTCGACTTCAGTCCCTTTTGCTAAGGCTCAGCCAATAAATACTCATGCATTCACCTCCATTTATCCTGCCATGACACACAGTACACTACGGCACTGCAGCTGATGTGGGCACAGCCAGCAGAGGAAAATCCTAGAATTTAGATTCATCATACAGTATCACAGAGCCTGGCTTTGCTTCCATGGCACACCTGAACAACAAAGGGGTTTCCATTCAGAGACAATCAAAAGGACTTTAAAGCCCTAATCTCTGATGACGCAACAATATTGCTCATATAATGCACTTCAATCAGCAGGGGGGACAAATAACAGAATTTATTTATACACAAAGAAGGACATTTCCGCATTGGACGAGAGGATGATGTAGTGAGAATTGAGCTAGTCTCCACTAATGTCTGTGATTAAAAAGGAAGACCCGTTTTATTAGGACTTGGGGTTCATTTCTTATTAAAAAGGAAGTCTTCTGTTGTCTTGGCAGGATCTTCCCAGAGTCGCTGCGGTGGCTGCTGGCCACTCAGCAATACTGCCGCTCCAAGTGGATCATGGGACACATTGCAAAGAAAAACAAGGTGAACACGGAACTGGATGCAGATCAGATCCTCACAGGTAATGGATTCACACTCATTTTCACACTTATTAGTAATTTTACTTCTTAGATAACCACTATTGTTTGATGAAAAGTCATTTTACATGCTTTATTAGGGCTTGTTGTTTACCATCCCAAGTTATACTCTCCTTAACAAAAAAAGACAGTATGACAATGTCACAACCATTTCCTGTCAAGTAACCACACTAACAGGCCATTCCGGAGATAGCAGCTGGTGCTAAACATACACTATGGCACTCTGGGAGTTTCATTATTCTCAATCTTACCTTGGGTGGATGGACGAGACGTGACACTTGGTGTGCAGACAGCAGATGGATACAGATCAGCCATGCTGGAACAGGGTTTGCTGCCCGGGTCCATGTTGTTATCAAAAGTCATAGAAGATTGACTCTGTTTTAAGTACTACCAGTTTTAACGGCATCGTTTGCTTTAGCACACATTTGCCTTTCAGTCACACAGTTATCAAGATACCTGAAAAAAGCAGTCCTTCTGCAGGCAAAAGAATTAAAGAGAAACCGCTCAATGGGAAATTGACTCCTCTTTCTGTAGAACTCAGAGGCATCCCAGTGCTGATGCAGCATTAGGGAATGCACATTGCCACAGACATTAATTTATCCTCTCCTGCTTTTACAGTAACCAGCTGTCCCAAAGTTTTACAGTAGTAATTCATGCATTCAAGCACTTGGCTTTGCATACCGCATTTGGATACTGAGTGCACCAACTTATGACTAATCTGCTCATCCTTTAAACTGCTGAGTCGTTGAGGAACTTTAACAAAAATTGGAAGCATGACAGGGTTCTTATTTGGCCAGAGGATCACTGGAAAGTCTTAGTGATACAGCCACAGTTAGACATGAAGTGGCAGCGTAGTATGATGTCACATACCTGTGTCAACATGAACATACACGACCAGGAGCCGAGGTTTGATCCTGTGGCAACCCACAGTCTGATACCAAAACATCCGCCGTGTGTCATGTCCTATATCATCGTCAGTTCTGGGGCGTTGTCCTCAGAATGTGTTTCTTCTTCACTCATCCACCTTTCTTCCCACACCAGTTATCCTGGATGCCGCCATACCTGTCTCAAATAGCAGGAGATTAGTCACATGGAATCAAATGTGCTTGGATAATTCATTAAAAATACATGAGGAAATTCTGTGGTTGCAAGTGTCCTTGTCTGACTCTTTAGAGAACCCGCTGAAGGTGTGTGCCTTGCCTTCAGCTCCCCACCATTTACATGCTGATTTTGAGGTCCTTTCTCTCCAGAACTGCAGAGGGCTCTTCAGAAAAAACCCAAAAAGACGTGCATTGTGAAAATGGTCGGGACACGGAACCTGTGGAAGAACATTGTCGTCCTCTGCGTCAACTCGTAAGTGTCTCTGTGCTGTTGAGTGTGTGCTTTATGGATTATGCATTATAGGTGCTTACGTCTGTTGGAAGACCTGAAAACAAAGAGAAAAAAGTGTGTGTGTGTGTGTGTGGGAAGGCAGTGCAAGTCAGCTACACCCATTTTGTGCAGTCAAGATGCCACCGTTGACCTGGAGGCTCGATACAGCATTGATCAGCGGCCCTCACCGCTTCTGTCCAGCTGTCTGTCTTTCTATATTTGTGTCGCTCTCTCTGTTTATCTCGAGTGCGAGCGCGCCTCTCCTCTATCCTAGACCTCATCTTCAGCTAAGTCAGATGCGGCTTTGGCTCTGCTTCAGTGCATGGTGTCCCTGACTCTCTAACTCGGCATGAATTTTACATGAGCTGTGTCCTTATGAAACAGTAGACAACCAGAAGAGTGTGCTGGCGTGTGTGTCTGTTTGTTTTTTTGTTTGTGGATTGTTTATGCTTGTACATGTTTGCTTATGTGTGCATTTCTGAGATAAGTTGAAATGAAAGAAAACGCAGTAAACCTAGAATTTCCCCCTTTTCCGTCCACTCCCCCTTCCTAGCCATCTTTTATCCCAATTTGCTTGGGTGCTCTCTCTCTGATCTTGTTTATCTCCTCCCCTGGCATATCCTACTTTGTTCCTTTCGTCTCCTTTTCCTGTTCTGTTTTCTCTGTTTCTCCCCTACATACTCCATGACCTCCCTGCATTTTTGCCTCTTCCCTGATTTTTTTTCTCTTCTCTCCTCTACCTCAACCCATCCCTCTATTTATGTCCCTTTTCCAGGCTAACAGGCTATGGGATCCACCATTGCTTCGCCCGCAGCATGATGGACCATGAGGCCCACGAAACCACCATGTTCCATAACTTTTATGCTGACTATTACACCATGGCGGGCATCGCTGTTGCGTCCTGCATGGCGCTGTGCCCTGCAGTGAGCTTGATGGGGCGGCGGGGTGGCCTTCTCATGTTCATGATCATCACCGCCCTGGCGTCACTGCTGCAACTCGGCCTGCTCAACTGTGAGTACTTCATGAACAAGCAAAACATAGATGCCCCTACTCACGCTCACATGCACGTGTACACAGAATCCACTCAGTTGTGCCTGATTAAATAGAAGGCTTTGATCAATATTGGGTTTTGGAAGGATGATACCAATTCTGATATCTTCGCAGTGAAGCTTCCAGCGGCTTATTTTCTGCTATTTGCTGATTATTCAATTTGGAAAAAGCCTCCGAACCTCTCCACTGAAACCCATTCTAATGAATTTGTTTCAGGGTTTGCAGCTATTTAATGTGGTGTGACTTGTGGGTAATGTCAGGGGTTTCTGTGAAGAAACATAACTGGGAAAATGGAAAGAATTATGCTACAAAATAATCTTTAAAATGAAAACTGCAGGTCAAACACCAACATGACACCAACGTCACATGCAGAGCAGAGTAGGTGGACCCAAATGCAGGAGACCAGGAGGGTTTCCACAAACTAGAATTAGTGAGCCAGATAGCTGTGGAAAAGATTGTGTTGTATCCTTGCAGTAGTGATTTGAATCTGAATGGTTGAATGTTTGGTTTGGGATAATGCCCCAGTGATTCCAGGCATGACACAAACTGACAACACTGAACTGAACAAAGGGACTTAAAAACAAGCTGAACTAATCAGGAAATGGGAAACAGGTGGGTTGACCAGGCAACATGCAGCAAGTTGATTGGCTGGGAGAGGGCAAATGAACAGGTCACCCAAGGAGAGGGCCAAGGTGACAGCTGCAGGGCAGGTGTGCAGGGGAAAAACAGGCCGGGCAGGGCGACAGCAAAGAATACAAGGCTGCGTGAGGGGCACACAGAGCAGGGAAGCAATCAAAAATATCAAGAGACAAGAAAGAAGAAAACAGAAAATACCAAATAGAAGTCCAAGTCCAAATAGGAGCATGATATATCCATAATTCTAAGAATGATTTGCCCCGAAAAAGCAAAAAAACAAAAAAACAAAAAAACATCACTGGGAAATTAAATCAATGAATAAAATATCCAGAGAGGAACTTTATTGTGGAGTTTAGAGACAGGTTTTATGTAGCGGTAACATAATACATGCTGCTTCATATTGATGGCAGACAGCATGAATGGCCAATAGCCAATATTTAAAGTATCAGTATCTGCCAAATACATAGGTCTAGTCCTTCTCATTAATTCTTCCTATCAAATCCTGACCATATGGCATCAGTTTAGTCTTTTTCATTTCATCACTGGCATTACAAGAACAACATAAACTGTCATTCCTTAAGACAGAGAATCATCTTTACTTGTGCCAGACAAGCAAACAAACAAACAAACAAACACCTACATTCATGTTACTGTTTTGAGTGTATGTGAATTATAGTTGTTGTTTTTTTGAAATAGTTAAATAGAGTCTGAATTACATTTTTTTTTGTAACATTTATCACTAGATAAATAAAATATACAGGAAATATACAGTTCTGGAATGAATGAAGAAAAGCGTCTCAGTTTGGGTAACATTTCTGTGATTACGTGCTTAATTATATTATTTCAAACTGCACCATTGTCGGTTCACCAGATGAGCCAAACAATACACAAGTCAGCTGATTTGGTTACAAACCAGCTAGACTTAATGTCTAACCTGAGTCAACACATCAAGGTTAAACCCATGTTTTGTGTTCCCTTTTGAAGTGTTTTGCATTTTAACAGTGTGTCAGATAACTTTGATCAGCATGTTTGTATGTTGTCATGCTTTTAAGTCTCAATGTAACTGAGTGTCAGAGTGCATGTAAAGTATGTGTACTAATATGTGTTTTATCTTTCTTTAATTCCCCTCTAGTGCTGGGGAAGTACAGTGTCCAGCTGAATATAGGTAAGATCATCTGTTTATTTGTAATCTTTCAAGTCTTTTATTACTTTATTTGAGTGATGGAGAGATGAGTTCAGAAATAATCAATAATCCATTACTCTTGGTCAGATATTATTCCAGTGTGAGTTACATCAGTCTTTCATTAATTGGAAATTGAATTTTTGAGTAATGGGTTTGCTGCACTATCTTGATCTAGTTTTTGGAAATGTGCCGCACGCAGATGCCCTACAATATTTCATTAACACTACACAAACCCTGGAAAGACTCCTAATGAAGTCCAAGGTGTAATTATGTCTATGCCGTCACTCATTTCTCCCCTTTTTCTCGAAGCAAATGAGTCTCTCTGTTAGTGAGCGGTGTAATTGACCCTCTCCCTATTCCTTTCTGTTTATCAGTCTTTTTATTCTTTCTGCACTAATCTCCCTCTGTGCAGCCAAACGGGCCATCCTGTAGTCAGACAAGGGATTAGAGATTAGACCTGATCACAGAACAGTCTCCTATGATCCTCATTATGCCAACTTCAACACGTCTCATTCATTCCAGTAGGAATTCAAGCTATGCTCGGTATAAATGGAAAGGCAGGGTCAGACAGTCCAGACAGTGTATGTAGGCCTAATCTACAGTCACTGATCAAAATAAACACAAAGTATGTACTAGTTTTCTAATTTCATCACTGCATAGTTTTAAAGTTAGTTTTGATGATTCTAATTCCAGCAAAGTAGCCGCAATACATTATACAATACATTTAATTTATTTGTGTGAAATTTCAACATGTGGTAACATAAAATGTGAGTGTGTCATCAGGTGCTGCGCTGTTTGGCACCACTTAAAACCTTTATTGTACAGCATCTTTTTTTTCTCCCCTTTCTTCCGTCACTCTCCATTGTATATGCCTCATAAAGCATAAATCTTAAAAATGTAGTAAAACTACTTGACATCCGTAAGAATGATGTGCTTTTTAAAAAGAACCACAGAGAAAGCAGATTTTTTTTCCCCTCTACACTTGTTTACACTAAATATATTTTGCGCACTATACTTGGTATTCTCCCTGTATAATCATTATGCATAGCACCGAGTGAAAATAGGTGTACGTGTGCATCTTTTGCTTTGTCTGCAGAGCGCTCGGATACGCTGAATAGGAACTTCTCCATTGCCTTCTCCATCATCGGCATGTTCTCCTCCCACGCAGTCAGCAACCTGAGCATCTTTTTCTGTGCTGAGATCACACCCACTGTCATCAGGTAACCCACCAAAACACTGGGACTGAGGGGGAGGAGATGAATTTACTTTCAGAGGAGTAAAGCATTTGTTTGTGTGTGTAAAAGCCAGGGATTTAAATTTTACTTTCAGTTGACATGTACACAATGTGTACATGTCAATGTGTAGTGTTTTTATGCTTTCAATGTTATGCAAATGATAAATGTTCTCAGTTCACAAGTTGTAGTAGAAGCTGTCAGAGCCATCAGGCTGCTGGGTGTGAACATGATGTGACAAAAGCTGAGAAGTGTTCCGTTTATACGTTGTTTTATTATCCTGATTAGCTAATGATTCAGCAAATAGCGGCTGATACAAGGTTTAATTGATCTGGAGGGAAACCATTACCACACTGCATGTATCAGCTGTTCCCTCTCTGTATATAGTTGGAGTGTGTTTGATCACTGAACCTTTGAAAACCAAACAGCTCCTTGCAGTTCAGTGTCAGATGTAATGGTATATCCATATCTTACACAAATTCACTATTTCCTCTGAAGATATATGACACAGTATTGGATTTTCATCATCTTGGGTTGATATAGGAACGGTGTGCCGCTGACATGGTGGCCAAAGAGCACCATCTTGAGGTTATCTTAAGTAATGACAGGAGAGGAATGGAGCTGAGTGCAAAAAAGGGTGTTTCAATGTGCTGCAGTACTCTGCTGCTGTGTGATGAACACAAATGAGACCTTCCATCTCTAGTAAAGATCACGGTTTCTGGCTACTGTTGATAAGTGTAATATATAGTTCTTAACTCACTTCAATTCTAGTAAAATTAACATCATTTTAGGGCACGTTCATCTCTTATAGGTGAATTACAGCAAACATAGAGGCAAATGAAATTATTAGCCTTAAGATTGTGGAAATTTATAAACATGTGATGGTAATTTCTAAATGATACATTGTGACTTTCTTGTATCTCTCATGTGTAGGGGTGGTGGTCTTGGTCTGGTCTTGGCCAGTGCTGGCTTCGGCATGCTGACTGCTCCCATCATGGAGCTCCACAATCAGAAGGGCTACTTCCTTCACCATGTCATCTTTGCCTGCTGCACCCTCATTTGCATCATCTGCATTCTCCTGCTGCCCGAGACGCGCTATCAGCCCCTCCCTGAGACCCTGGCTGATGGCGAGAGTTACACCAGGCAACCCTTTCTTCCCCCAAGGAAGCCGGGAGAACAGCGCCTCCTGCTGGCCCAATCCGAGAGCAGCAGGGATTACACCAGGGTGCATGACACTCCACTTCACGAGGCAGCTGCTACTGCAGTGTCCACCATGGACTCCACTGCCTCCTCAGCTGTTGATTTGACTGCTCCGTCAGTCATAGATATATCTGTCCCCACCTGCATGGAGGTTCACCCGAGCAAGCCCGAACCTAAAGACCCCAACGGTCGCTCAGTTTCAGCTTCATCCTTAACTCCCATCACAGCCCTGGATAAAGAGTGCATTATACTCGCCAGTAAAGAGCATCTACTCTCTTCCACTCCTTTACACAAAGCCCCATGTGCCACAGACCCACTTTTAAGCAACGCAGAGGATGCCACTGCACCACTCGAGGATTCAGTTAAGCCATCCTTGGATACTACCATTCCCCAAATGAATGATGTTGCTCCCTCACCTACGAAAGAGTCAGGCACTACCCCTGCCACTGAGTCTGTACCTACCTCCGTACTGGTCTGCACCACTCCTGTCATTGAACCACCGCCTAGCTCCACATTAGAAACGCCCCCTTCTCCCGTCGATGACATCAGCAATATTACCCCAATTCTCGACTCAACTACCCCACCTTTACCAGAGGCTACTCCTGCCCCCTTAGCGGATGCCCCCGCTCCACCTATGCATGACAGCGCCCCTCCCTCTCCTACTCCCTCTCCTGTTCCTGCGACAGACTGCAACATTTCCATTGACCCTCCGCCTTCCATTTGCACAGACTCTGACATTCCCACCCAGTTAGAGCCCCCATCAGTAGATGAATCTACATCTACACCTGTCATCCCCATAGCTAGAGACTCTCCCATACCTCCTGTCATAGACTCGGCCCAGCCGCCAGAGTTAGACTCTACCTCTCCTGGTGTTAATGATGCTGCCCCTCCTCCTGCTATATCCCCTACCCAAGTGACTGTTTCCCCTTCACCCGCTCCCTCTCCACCAAATGACTCAGGTCATGCACCCTCAGTGGATCCTTCCACTCCCCCTGTCATAGATACTGTTGACCCCCCTACACCATCCTCTACCATTCTCCCTGTCACAGACATTGTTCACACCTCCACTTCAGAATCCACCATTCTGACTGTCACAGACATTGTTCAACCCTCACTGGATTCAGCCACCTCACTTGTCATAGACTCAGAACCAAACACCATTACAGACTCTGCCTCCTTGGACTGCACTGTCTCCTCCCCCATAGACTCCGGCGCCCTTCCCATCAGGGACTGTACCAGCACAGAAAACAACACTGTCAACCAAGTGGCATCGTCATGATCTGACGCGGCAACCGGGAAAAGCTTCACTGAATGACCCTGGTGCAGGAAGTAGCCCATGCTTCGTGGATAATGGGCACACGAACTGTCCTGCTCAGGCTTCAGGCACTTAATGAAGGCTGCCCCCATCTGGATTTGAGTAAACATGTCTTACAGTGTTGCATGTTTCTCAATCTTGTCCTTAACTGCGATTAGTCAATGAATGGGACCATGCAAGTTGGAGAGTACTAGAGGCTGGTCGTGACAGTGTGACAGTATTTCGTGCTCTGCTGAATGTCACTGGACATCACCAGCCTATAAACTATTTTCATGTAAATCAATGAGAATCAGTGTCTGTCATTTTAAAGACTTAAATTAAACCTACAATCACTGAAATGTGTCACCAAAAATGGTGAGAAATAACATGTTGCTCAGAAAAGAAAAAAAAAAAAAAAAACCTCTGGTACTTTTGCTCCAATGAAATGTTCATTTAACATATTGCTATAGAAGTATCACTTCACCTTGATGGATCAAAACAAAACAAAACAAAAAATAATATTTAAGATTATTTTGCCCTTCAGTCAAAGAAAAACTCAAAATTGGAGTAATTTTCCCAACACAAAGCCAAAAACAATTCTGACCAAATTTAAACAGAGATTTAGTGCCAACAAATAAGATATGTTTAATTATCAGAATTGAACCTGGCTAGATAGTGTATGTGTTAAAATGAATCAGATGAGACCCACTCCAAAGTTCAGAAATGCATTTTAAGTGTTTTTGAAGAAGACAAAAGGAATAAATGACTGAAAAAATTAAAATTGAGAAATAACATGAATGAAATTGCAAGTTTGCATTCATAATTGTGGTTCATTGTATGAACAGTGAAATGATACGAGAAAAATAAAGAGAGACCCATGCTTTGTTGGTCTAAAGAAACAATTTTATTTTTCCAATCATTACAGTTGATGAAATTTATGGTATGCAATTGTTTTTTGTAAATGTGATATTGTAAGTAAATGCATACTTTGTTGTTGTGCTTGATTGAATTTTTGGGGCATAATCTCCCATGCTGTGCCCTTATTGTACAAAACTATAAGGCATTCTTACAATATTTGTGTGAATGTTTAGTGGCACCTTATGCTTTGCAGTGGGTACAAAGCATGAAAAGAAAAATGTGAACTTGTCAAAAAGAAACTTCAAAATAGCAATTTTAAAAAGACACAATAGCTATTTTTGGAGTGAACCCATGGGTGACAAAATGTGAGATTTGATTGCAAATTATTACATTGCCAACCTTCAGTTTGTTTTTCAAATCATCTTGTAAACATAGTTTTTGTATGTCATGATTCGTACATGCACATACAGCTAAGTTTACCTTATAACAAAAAAAACTGCAATACTTTATACATTTGTCAAAATGACATTTTATAGGTTCAATCCTTGCTTTATTCTCTGTCTAGATCTTAACATATTAACACTGATATTAACATACTCTTGCTTACAGAAATTGTCTCTGATAAATATATAGAATATATGTATGAGGAGCTTTTTCTTCCAAAGCCCATGTCCAACTGTGGACAGAATTATACTTGACTAAGATCAGTGTCTAACTTGACAATGGTAGCTACATACTTTGTGCATTGGAGGTAATTACAATACTTATCCAGAGAAAGAGCTATGATTATGGGTAGGCCACTGTTTACAGCAATTTTCATGATAACGATACAATACTACTGTACTGTAAAATTCTAGAGCCAACTTGAATGATGTCTTGTCATTTCAAATGTGATAAAACTCAGTCTCACAGTATACTGCATTGCAAGTCATTTATCCAGGGAATAGCAGTTATCTAAAAGTACATGATGTCACTCAGCGGTCAAAGACATCAGTAGGCACATGAGTAACAAATCATATTCTGAACTCACTATTTTCCAGTACACCCACTTGTGCTTGTTAGGAGGAACTTGTGCTTGCGGGTACTCACCAGAAGAAAAAAAAAAATCCCATGTCTATATCCAAGTAAAATGTGCACTGACAAATGCTACACAATGCTTTGACATCTGCTGATCGAGCATACCTGCTTTTGTTTGTTGTCCTGTGAGCGACGTCCTCAGATGCAGTTGGTTTGTCAGTATGAAAGCAACTAATCAAGCTTGGTTATAAATGCGTCATCACAAAACTTAATTTTCCCTTTACACAGACATGCACATGGAGCATTTCGTGTCTAACGCATACCATGCCACAAAGTACAATGTCCTGCAATCATGTGATATCTGATTTGTTAGATTTTGGCTGCCTTAACAAGAAAAAAAAAAAAAAAAAGAAAAGAAAAGAAGAAAACAAGAGTGGCATTTGAAAGAGCAAAGTTCAAGTGGTTACACAAACTTTTGCAGTAGACCCGCCTATCATTTATTTTATGGAGCAAGCTGTTGACACTAGATTAAGAAAGGAATTCTTGCATCTACATGTTTGTGAGGATATTGCCTGCAGTGGTCAGTGGATATATTTTACTCCAATTCCCTGTGTGTTTGTCATGTTCTCTATTTCAGTGTGCACATTATATAAATGACTTGTTCATTGCCGAATCTAATGCACCACCAAGACAATGACACAGCACAAAACAACCAGTGTCTACTCTCAGATCTGTTGCTTCCACTTGATCTCACTCCTCCCATCTGCAGCTATCGTACATCCAACCTAGCCAGCATACAATTTAACTTGGTTTGGGATACAAAATAGCATCAGTGACAGCAGTCCAAGGCACAGTTAGAATCAGTTTTAGAGACTGCTAGGCGATGGGTGGAAAAACAAAATCGATGTATGAAGAAACTGATTACAATGGACTGTTGAAGACGTTAACTATGAGAAAACCCAACCCACATGAAATGATAAGTCATATGCCATGACATGAATTGGCAAACAGTGTTGAACCTGGCAAGCAAGAGTCTCAGCAACATTGAGTCCCTAGTGCACACATTTCAGGTCTTTCTTCTCTCTACAGTATGGCTCAGAATTTCTCGATGGGAGATTTGAATGAATGTAAAAACTATGGATTGTACTGATATAATTTCAGATTGTTTTGTTTTTGTTTTAACATGAATAATGCACTTGTACATAAGCCATACCTGTTGTTAAAATAAACTGCTATTTATTGATCAACTATTTATGCAAATGTATCATTCATTTTAGCATTACTTTAAAAAAAATATTTTATGAAAATTACCTTCCAAGCAAATTTACAGTCCAATATTGGTGTGAGGTAAAAACTGTACATATCCAAAATGTCAACAATTCAGAAAAACAGACTTTTTTTTTTAGTTCTGTTATTGATTAACCACCAAGTATTCCTTTTATTTTCTTCTTCTGATTATTATTATTATTATTATTATTATTATTATTATAATTGTTATTGTTATTGTTATTGTTATTATTATTATTATTATTGTTTATTACTGTAGGCATCATTGGGCTATGGTTTCAAACGTCCAGGGGTCATAGAGTTTA